>PQWD01006597.1:66447-198393 GCA_019425675.1 Leucinodes orbonalis
ATTCGGACCTATGTTTCCCGGATCATACAGCGATTTAAATTAAATACGAGCACTCTCGACCAACCACCAATATTACCCGGAATTATAAGGGTTAAACCGATTTTGTCATAAAGTTTCGTTTTTAAGCGTAACCAAATAGGAACAACACTTGGAACCCTAAATAAACTGGTTTATAGTAAGATCGGTCCCATTTGTTGCAACTCGTCCATCGAATCATCTGCTGTGCGCTCGCAAATGCCGTTCAGTATGTAAGTCAAGTGTGTGCGCGCAGACAACAGGACGCTGCGAAATAATACATCACGAACTTCATTTCATTTCCCTGGATGAAAATTTTAACCGTTTAATTCCAAATACCCATATTTTAAAAAATCCCGTTTAATAACCGGTTTAGAGGAACGAAAACTTTTTTAAAAAGTACCGTGGGTAAATTCTTCAAACCGGTTAAAAATACCGGTTTCCAAGCCCTGATTTAAAGCACGTCGACTTATTATTATTCACTTTCTTTCGTATTTTTTTCTCATTTCTGTATTTCTTGACCTTCACCATAATCTACGTCAATGCATTGGACGCGAGCGCACGCGACTGCCTGCGTTAGTGTAACACAATAATGATACAGTGGTGACGAGTGTTCATGGAAATAAAATGGTGGAAATGAGGATAAATTGGAGGCTTCAACTTATTTACATAACAATAGCTGCAGATCTTTTTTTTTTTTTTTTCGAACTGAATATGCTGTTGGCAGATGGCTTTACAGACGGGCAAGTGGCGAACGCAGTGGTTCCGTTATTATAAAATGCTACATGGACTCTTTAGTAATACAAAGTGCAAGTTTTGTTCCCAGATCTTAAATTCATTTTTTTTTAAATGGTATAATGGTGATGGTATGGTATGAAAATAGTGTCGATACATATGTACATTTTTATAGGGAATTAATTTCTTTTTCTGAGGTTTTATTATGATTAACGTTTTAGTTTTGCTGGTAATCGCGAAACACAGATTTTTCACCTTTTACCTTGATTTACTACGAGTATTTTGCCCATAGGGGGGGAAACATGGGGACTTTACACATTTTATTTTAAAGTTATGGTTGAACGATTACTTATACCAATTTTCAGCTTGTTGTAAATTTATGTAACTTTGACTGTCTATCGACCGAACTACATGTTAATTCTTGCGTATATACGTGATACATTCAAGAGCTTATTCAGATGCTAATGTTTAGATATTTATTTGTTTAGCTAATTCTCTAAGTGAACGCGATTTAAGGCCGTATATGGCACGGATGGCCCTTTTCTGCAATACATTATAGTTTGTATAAATTATAAATAAATATCAACTTCCAATCCCATACTACTGTTTATAACCATAACATATGTTTACCCGATCTTAATACGACTATGTCAAAGACAAAGATATATAATAATTCAGAGTAATATCAAATCAATCAGCAATTTCAATTTGTGATTCCAGGTAAATGTGATCTCGACTTAATATTACTATGTTTTATTATTGATCTCTCCATTTGAAGTAGCTTTGAATATTTGGATTGACAACTCAATTAGGCGTTGCTTGTGGGTTTGTTGCAAATATTTATTAGTTTTAAGTGTTATTTTTGCATGTCAGTGGGTATTATGGCGTTACTACCTAATGATTGCTGTAAGATACACAAGCATACACGTGCCTTGCCAACTTTCACCAGGAAACTCATGAGAAGTGAAATACAAAGTTCGTTATTCATATCGCCTTTTTGCTTATATAGCATCCAACCTAATCGTAGTCTAGAGCAAGTAGGCTGGATTGCCCTTATGTGCGATACGACTGCATAAAATATGAGGCAAGAAATTCGTCCGTAACTTACATCGTCGAGCGTCGGTGGTTCATTGTCTGGACTGTTGCCTCCCGATCTGGAGGGTGCAGATTTAAATCCCACCACGTGCCTATGTTTATCCGACGTTCTTACGGTGAAGGAAAACATCGTGAGGAAACCTGCGCACGCCTGCGAAGGGATTCAAAGAGATTTTTACGGGAAGTCGGCAAATTCGCACTGGGCCCGCGTAGATGTCTTAGGTGTATACACCCTATACGGGTAGGCTCGTGCCCCTCGATGGGGACGTAAATTGAGCTGATGATGAACGAACATAGTGAGAGTTGAAGGCTCGATGGTGTGGGAGATGCTGCGTTCGATTACCAATCGCACAAGTCAAGCTATCGCAATGGACGTCGATAGGATGGGTGCCCAAAAAAGACGAGTGTCTCCGTACTTCGAACAACACGTTAATCCTTCAAAATTCTTGGCTACTTGGAATGTGTAGTAGCGACATCTCAACCATTACACCAAATGAACCACCAATTGGAAATCTAAAAAAATAGGAACGGAGATAATAAAAAAAATATTCATTACTTTCAACTTATATCAATCCTGATTTATTCACGGACAGACCTGCCTTCAATGTACAATATTTATTTATGTGTGTTCATCGAAATGTGTTGGATTTTTTCCCTTCTTCCAATTTATCATATAATTCTAAAGATAAACCATATATTACATACTTTTATATATAATAGTATACAATAATGTATACTGGTCCAGGTACAAAATAATTTGAAATATTAGACAATATAATGACAAAAACTCTTTATTTATTACAAACTTGTAAAGACACTCTGTTATCCTTCTATTCTTCATCAGGTTATCAGTTGAATCGCTACTTTCACTGGTCATATTTAAACTTTAATATTGAAATATTTTTTATAGGTTAATAATCTCCTCGACGCGACGCTAAACGAATGCAGCGTCAAATACGCTAACACTATGTGATGCGATTTTATTTATCGAATGAAAAAGAGGCAAAAATAAATATTATTTCTATACACGTAAAGTTGATAGTTGGAAGAAGGGAATAAAGGAAGGATTTGTTTCCTCCTTCCAACTAACAATTTTTTTAGCCCCATGAATCAATACGAAATGAATGGAATTTGCTTCTTTTTTCGATCTCACAACTTAGCCTTACGTCTAAAGAATGTAAGAGTGTATAAAAGTGAATATGTCGAAAAGTGGCGTTTTTTCCTTCTTCCAATTGGTGGTTCAAATGGTATCGATGTAGATGGCATTGTGTGAATGTCAGTGGATATTTATATATGTTACTATCTAAGGATGGTAGTCGTTAACACACACGAATCCGCACTGAATCCTAGAAGATCCTTTTTAACTCGCTCCCCTTTGAAGGTTCGTCTCAAGTTGGCCACTTTTCAGGAAATGGAGGACTCTGCCCAACTTTATAGATTAAATGTCACTTGGGCATAAAAGGCCTAAACGGCCTAAACTCCCCATGACTATGCTGTGAGGGAAGGCCGATGCGTGTCCTCTGAAGTCCCATGTGTGATGATGAACATTGTAAGTTTTGTTACTTGAGTAAAGAAATAAATATTATCGTATCACTTTATTCGTCTCCTGAACAATGATTACCTTGAAATACTACAGTCACCATCAGGCACGCAATAGATAATCAAAAAATCAAGTTCACCAACTATACACAAATTGGATTTATTGAAGCAAATAACCCTTGTAAGGCATAGTTTGACACTATTCAACCTGTCACAGTCCACTGCTGGACATTTGACACGTGTCAGATTAATTTGTTAGGAATTGAAGTATGTCCTAACAGAAATCTCATGAAGTATTTTCCTCCGGGGCTGGGCTAGGGATAACTGGTTTTTTGATAGTCTAGGAATAAATCTTACTAAATTGCTATTCGGCTGTGGTCCTGCCTACCTCCGTGGCAGGGACATGCACAGAGATTATGAGTAGGGTATGCAAAGTGAGTGACACTAATCGCAAAATAAAAGACTAATTTAGTGATGTTGATGACAGCCGAGCGCCTAAGGTTTGAAACCTATAGAAGAAAATGGGCGAATAAGTGGGATTTTTATCTAATACAGAGTCCACAATGAATGAACCTCGTGTTCTTAAGCGATATAGGATCATCATAGATAATGTGGTCGTAAAGTGGACGTCTTATGGAGGTTCGATGTTTATTCGAATTTTTTATGTCATGAAGTAAACAGTACACCAGTCGCTCACCTGGTGGTAAGTGATACGCCTGACCATGACGGAAATTAATAACAGTAGGCAGTTATTATTTTCCATCAACAGAGCCCTGCGCCCGTCACCCGAGACGACAGATGTTAGGTCTCTAATACCCGGTAATTTTATTTTGGCCGGACCGAACTAAATGCAAGTTATTACAAGCTCCGAGGGAAGTGACTCCCGAGGCACACAAAGGGCGGCTTTCTCATTTTATCAACCGCAGAAATGCGTCCCTTGGCCCTTTCTTTGTCGCATTCAGCGTTATTGTTACAAATTATAGTCGCTCTCCTACAGCCAGCTGATGACAGCTTATTGTATCTCTGTTTAAACTACACTAGAACTACATTTTGTATGCCAGAATAAATGGGATTACCGGAGATTAAAATATCCTCACAATGTATGTGTTCATTATCGTCAGTTCATAATACGTCCCCACCGAGGGGCACGAGCCTACCCGTATAGGGTGATTAGGCCTTAGTCGTCCACGCGGGCCCAGTGCAGGTTGGGCGACTTCACGCACAACCTTGGAATCTCAACGCAGGCGTGCGCAGGTTTCCTTACGATGTTTTTATTTACCGTAAGAGCGTCGGATAACGTATATATGATTTGAACCTGCACCCTCCAGATCGGAAGGCAACAGTCCATACCATTGAGCCACCAACGCTTATACTTTTTACATATTTCTGAATAAATATTGAGTCAGTCAATACACGGTAATCGTTGGGGTAGCACATCAAAGCGTCCTATCATCCCGCTACGCCCCCGTGACGTCACACCGCGTGCCGGTAATTGAACCCCGCACCCCGAGCACACAACCATCCATCATTTCGCATCCGACGATGTGGTGTCCTTCCTTCCTTAAATAAAGCTTCGATCCGATAATCGTTTATCTTGAATTAGTAGAATGGCTTTTTCTGTTTCAAATGTTATAAAAATATATCTGTATACCATTGTAATACATAAATTGAATAGAAATACAGTCGATTCTCCAACATGTAAGCCCTATAAATACTGGCTCATTTACCTACAGACTTGGTAATTATTATAAAATAATAGTATGGTAAAACTTTAGTGTGACCTACATAGATAATTGATTTCTGGAACGGCATTCAGCAAGTAGCCTCGTAAAGGTCGTCTCCAAAGATGTTCACACAAAATAAAATAATCGTATGACGAGAAAAATAATAATTATATCTATTATCATCATGTTTGTTTCGGATAATCTCTGAAACAGCTGGGCCAAATTGGACGGGACTTTTTTTGCAGATAGCTGATGTAATAAGAAAAAACATAGGCTACTTTTACTTTAGACAATACTTTTTTTAGCCGCGCGGCGGCTTCCGACGCGTGAGTTGCGCGCTTTTAGGTTATGATTTACTGCAGGAGAATTTATACTAATATATAATGTATCATCACACTACGACCAAAAGAAGCGGAGCAGCAATGAAGGATGTTTCAAAATTGGAGGGATTTTTTATACTTGGAGCTTCCGCTGCGTAAACGGTTTAAAGTTTCGCAAAAGTCATGTATCAGAGTATTGTTTACCTTTTAAAGGTCTACAAAAAGTCCGCGACAGCAAATGTCTATCTTTTAAGGTTAGCTCCCTGTAACTAAAAAATTCTAAAATAATGCATAATTTGTGAAGGTGTTTTCATAAATATGATAATAATCCTTATCCAAATTAATACTTTATTTATCACAAGTATTTCATTTTAAACAAAATTGCCCTTTACATCATTCAACTTAAATGAATATCTTATGAGATATTGCAGTTTTAACTCACCTTTATAAACGAAGTAGCGGATTAAAGAGAGCGTTAGGCCAAAGTAACTATTCCACGCGGACGAAGTCGCACGCAAAAGCTAGTATCTCATAACGCGAGTAATACCGCGTGGAATAGCTAGTCGTCAATTTAATAAGAATGGTTGTAACATTATAGAATCCTTGAGGCAGTGTGCCAGCGAGTAATGTAGCGTACACACTGCACCCGACCACCCCGCGACTCTCCAACTCATATTTCCCCGATTCAATTTAACTTCAGCACTATTTCATATCGATATAAAACGCTTTTCCAACTTATTGTTATCGCGGCCGACAGGGCGACGTGCCGAGGCGGGGGTCTTATACTGCACATATTTTTAATTCTGTCTTGTTTCCGAAAGGCTATAGAGTACTCAGTATAATTTCCGTATTGGAATAAAAAACCAAAATATCTACTGCTAAAATTACCCACTGAAAGGGGGGAAATAAGCTCTATTATATAAGGCAAACATTATATAACATGGTATTGCAGGCGGGAACAAACCAATGACAACAATAGCTTTTTATTTTCAATAATTGCACTGCATATAATTACTATTTAGGTAAACTTATATAGTTGAGTCTCGAAGAGGTTAGAAACCTTCGACTTGTTTGTCTCCCGTCTGCAATTCCATGAAAAGTTAAACGAAGTTATAAATCAAACACTTCAACAATATGAACGATACCTCACTCGATGGGACATTTTTTCCAAACTTAAAAATGGCGTCCAAAGTTCGCCATTTTGAATTTTTATACTTTTAATATACCCAGTGACACTCGCATCATGAAGACAAATCTAACGACGCCGCGTATATAAAAATCCACCAATCCGTTAAGGCTGCAGCAGGGAACATACAAAACTACATTTACATATAAGCTTGAAAACATACCCTCCTCCGGCAGTCGGGTAAACCAGGCATTTAAAAAGCAATCAATCTAGTAAAGAGACAACGTTTATTGTTTTCGACAGGCTGCATTAGAGGACCAAGGATACAATTTCCGTGAAAATAAATCCAGGCATTGCGTAAGCAGACAATCCACAAAATTGTAAATGGATATTTTCAAAGTTGGTGTACCTAGTAGCCGACGTTTCTACCATTACACCAAATAGGTCTTTATTAAAATATTTTAACTGCTGACATCTGATCCCTGCACCACATTACATGGCCCATTGACATTAACACGTGCTCCGGCCCCTCGGTGGTTTAGTTTTAATTTATAATTGTCTTAACCTTGTGTGTTGAGTCCGTTGCCAACACTGTCCGATGTCTAGACCGACGCAAGGACGACATCTAGCAAAAAAAGAAATTAATTGACAACGTCATTTGAACAGATGCAAGTTTTGACGGAAATAGTTTTGTCTTAAGTGGACGGAATGCTCAGTTCGCTAGTCATTATTTTCCTCCAACCATGTCCTGCGCCCGACGTCCGAGACCACAGATGTTAGGTCTCTTATACCCGGTAGTTTTACTAGAAACAGTGCACTTATTCCGAAACACAGAAGTGCAAAATACTCGTATTTTACGGAACGATATCTGGCAATGTGGTGGTACCTTCCTCGACGCGTCAGGTCCCAGTCTAGTAAAAAAGTTATAGAACCATTCAAACTCAAAATATTTAATGCACTTCATAAATGTGTTTACCCGACGCTCTTTTACGGTGAAGAAAATCATCGCGAGATAACTTGCGCACGCCTGCAAAATGATTCAATGTTTGTGCGAGAAGTCGGTCAATCCGCACCGGGCTCGCGTGGACAACTAAAGCCTATCCTCCCTTTACGGGCAGGGTCGTTTCTTTCGGTGGGGACATAATTATGATGATGAAGTAAATTAGTAGTAGAACATAAGGTGTTCCCAGCTATATATGTACATAGAAAACCGATTGTTGACATTTATTTAGCTTTTTATAAAAAAAACGATATAGTTAGAGTACAGAAAGGTAAAGGAATAGGTTTTACATTTTATACGTTTATTTCTTAGGTCACGAACTCAAAGGCATAAAAAAGTTTTTCTATATCAATTAACAAACACAAAGTAAAAGTTAAACGTTAGTACAATTATAGTATTGAATCCCTTTAGCATTGCAGCCTTGGTTAACTGTACACCTAACTTTGATCCAAGTTACAGTCGCCAAGTTTCCAATGTCACAAACTTGGGGTGTTCCTCAACATTTACACAACAGTGGCGTGATAATTGACAATCCTATAACTGTGTTAGTCAACAATAGTTGGAAATTCGGTCTGAGTGACAATCTCATGGTCGTGGCGTCGGTGGATCAATGGTGTGGACTGTTGCCCTCCTACGGGAGGGCTGTGGTTCAATCATGCCAGTACCAATGTGTTTTTCAATTTATATGTTTACGTTATCGACGCTCTTACGGTGAAGGAAAACATCGAGGAAACCTGCGCACGCCTGCGAAGAGATTTAAAGGTTGTGCGTGAAGTCGTCCACTTCGTCCAGTCGGCCCGCACTGGGCCGGCGTGGACGACTAAAGCGTAAAACAATTTTACGGGTAGGTTCGTGCCCCTCGGTGGGGACGTTTAACGCTGATGATGATGATGGCAATCTCATAATAACGTCATGAGGAAGTACTTTAATCATCTAAATATTTCTCGTGTCATGGCAGCTATGCATTCGGTATAGGAGAAGTGTGACAGTAAAATAACTGGAATAAACTCATTGTTACATATTAATCTTCTAAATGAGTTATTGAATTGTGGTTGTACTTTTATTGGATTTCGTATTTATGTCGCAGCTGTCTGGTTAAATTAACCATCCAACATGACGCCTTCAATTAAATGGCTGAAGAACAACTTGTCACGTCGTTAACCGCAACGTTTAACCAGATGGCTGAACATTGTTTAGTCATTTAGTAACTTATATTTGGCACTTTCATGTTTTATTATTATTTTGACCACATATATGCGCGTGTATAATATGAATCAAGTATTTATTTCTTTATATAATATCCGATAGCATCATAATATCGCGATGCGACAACAGATAGACAAGAAATCAAATTGATGTGCAGAATAAATACTTATAAGTCAGTACTGGTATTTTAAATCTAGATATTTTGACGTCGCCTGACTTTGAGAGCCGAGTCCTAGGTATTTAATTATAACAATCAGGAGTGAGGGTCGTCTCGATGGAAAGTTGCGCGGAGCACGGCGCCAGGCCGCGCGGGAATTACACAAGTTTCGTTTTCAATTTCCTTCGCAGATTCGCCGATTGCGATCGTTTATTTATTTATTTAGATACACAAACCACATTGTATACTAAAGATATATTAATAGTCGAAATATTATGTCGTGTATCGTGTTATATAAAGCTTGGTCCAATCTATTACCGTTCATATTAATATTAATATTCATTTATTCACTTATTATATTATATCCATTTATTAACAAACGTCTTTTTAAGTCATTGTAACTGAGTTTAATAAATCAATATAAATAACATTTTTTCCTATGGTGTCGAATAACAACCATTATTAAGAATGGAATAGAATAGAAAACGTTTATTTGACCACAAAAAACACGAATATACAGTTTCACACAAAGGATACAATATAACAATTACAATTTTTACACAGTTTACAATGATGAACAAAGTTCTTTTTTACATTAAATAGGCCAGCGTTTGACTACGCCTTGTCTGGTGTTAAACATCGACGACGTCTAGGATGAAGCACGCTGACCTAGAACAAACCTATTTACTCTCGACTTGAAGACACCCAAATTGTACACCTCGGGAAATACATAAGCTGGCAATGAATTCCACAGTTTCGCAGTGCGAATAATAAATGCGGATTCAAAGCGCTTAGTACGACACTTCGGCATTTCTACTATAAATGGATGTCGCTTCACCGTCTGCCTGGTTGACCGATGAAAGAAAGGACTCGGCGGGACAATAGCATGCAGTATTTGCGCACACTCCCCGAAGTGCAACCCATAGAAGCACGACAAAGAGGCAACCCTGACCCTGGCAAGATGTAATTGAAGGAATAAATAATACAAAGATAAATATATGAATAAATTATTATTATAAATTATTGATCAACTGTATTTATTTATTATTATTTATTGTTTATGCACACATACAAAATAGTCAGAACAATATATAGTGAGAAAAAAAAAGTACAAAGGTACTGCTTATTCCGAATGGAATTTCTTCCAGCAGTCCTAAACAGGAAAAAAAATACTGAGACAGGCAGACAAAGTGCGCAATACACAAAGAAACTATTACATAAATACATATTTAACTAAGTTTTTACCTGAAACCTCACATTCATATATAAATTTAATTTTAGTACTCAAATAATTTGTAGCACAATTATTATTAAAGGTCCACTCTTGAACTTTATACTAACTATAAACATTAAAATGATAAGTACATATAAAAGTATGACAACACATTCCGCTCTTCCGGTTCAACATCCAAAATATAAGATTGATTGCGTTGTTATAAATGAACCTTACTCTCACTTATTACTTCAGCAGTAGTTGTATTTTTGTAATACTAGAACTGCAATTTACGTGTTATTGAAATAATAAGATAGTATTTCTGCACATTTTTGCATCACTAACTACTGCTTAAAAACCTTAAAAATTGACATTCAATATAATTTTTTGTTCCATCATCAAACCTGATGGATTTGTATTTAAAATATAATGACTAGACTATAGTAATATCATAAAACCAGTTCCTAAGATGATAATGAGGCCTTGGTGTGATCGTTGGTAAAATGAAACATTAATATATTCTTTACTACCATTGAAAGTGGACGAGGGCAATTAACTTATCTTTAGTAGTTTTTTATTACCTTGCATTGAAAGCGTAGTCTGGGCAAACACCTGCGTCATTGCTCTAACTATTTTTAAAATGTACTTGGGAAAATATTGTAAAGAGCTATTGTGAAATAGGAAATTGATAATGCAATGTATTATCTTAGGATTTCTTTCGGAATACAGTTTAATGAGACTATTTTCAGTCCCTAAGCGGAAATTAAATTATTCAATTTAATAAACATAACTTCGTAAGGATGTTCCACGTTGATGGTATAATTAAACATTATAAATAAGTAGTTGTGGTGCTTGTGTGCTGTGGCATTACTGTTTTTAGTGACATGTTCATGTCTACATGCTGTTCAATGATGTAAGGTTATTTAGATTCCCTTGTTGAATTGCCAAACTTATGCGTAGTAGTTTGTATCACGGTCTCCGTGGTACAAACATTTCCACTTGCATTTAGCAAGTTAATGGGCAGTACGAGAAACTATTGTACTGCATACACAAAGTTTCGCTAGATATATATTGTCCTTATCTCCATTTACATAGTTCTGGTCCTTAGCTATTTCTCAGACGCTGACTTTTCGCAAATTATCGTAAGAATAGTTTGGAGTAGTGTAGCACGGGTCCTTGCCTTATAAAATGTTATCTTCATCCAACTATACATAAATTGAGCTTTAATTGTGTAAGTCAAATCAGAATATAGTTAACAAACTCCGCCGAAATATAACTGCATCTATTTTATGATTTGTCAATATAGTACTGCGCTTTTAATTTCAATATTAACAAGTTGGATTACAAAGGTGTTAGAGTTTTACAGTCTTATGAAAAGTGGCGTGTACTCCATATATTTTAATAAGCATTGCATACCCTGTACGTCTAGATAACCCGTAATATTACCAACATATAAATGATTCCCACGTATTCGCACATTTTCTTCTATAGATTGTTTTCACTATTTGCCAAAAATGTAAATTATTTATTGTTTTCGCGATAAGTATTTATTTATTAAGGAAACAAACAGCTTTTTTACAATTCATACGTACAAAATATTTCATATGGTAACACATTAGCCTTCTTAAAGTTTCCAAAGACAAATTGTACATGTAATACGCTTAAGATATACTGGAGACAGGTGCTAAACAAAAAGTTATTTGTTATATATAATAACAACAAAAAAATATTATAATAATTATTTTACAAGCCTGGATGAAACGGCGGAAACGAGCTATTTTCTCATTGAAGATACAACATGAGAATAAGTTACATTATATTTATTAGTGGACCACTAGTTTGTATAACTTACCCGTAATCTCTGTACACATTAATGCCTAAACACCATTTTTAAACTAAGGTAAATTAAAGTCACTTTACAGTCTGCAATCTCCTCAAAATTACACTTTCCTTACTTCATGCGGGATCTTACTCGTAAATCATAAGCATTAAGGACGACTTTAATGAATAAGGCTGTGGAAGTTATCTATTATATAAAAATAAGTCGGGTTTTCCTTCCTGACGCTATAACTCCAGAACGCACGAACCGAGTTCCACGGTTTTGCATTCGTTGGAAAGATCTCGGGCTCCGTGAGGTTTAAAGCAAATAAAATTCAGGAAAAATTTCAAGAGAAAAGCGGGAAAATCTTTTTTCACATACAGCGACATCTCTGATACATAGCATGTACTACAAACCAATATTTTAAGTAGATGGCATCTTTTGATCACCAAATGAAATGTTACATAAAACGATGCCATCTGGTGGCGAAACGGAGTTCGCTGGGTTTGCTAGTTCTTTTATATGTCTGTCAATAAGAGATTGAACTCAACGTCACATATAAACCGCTAGAACATTGTCTTATTCAGTAAAGAAGTACATAGTTTTCAAGTTGAAATGTCAACAACACGTCTGGAAAGATAAGAGACGAGGATTACTGATCTGACGCGGCCGAGCACACCCAGCCTTATCAGATCAATAATCCTGCACTTAATGCTGCAGATATACTTGGTTCGCATTTTTGGGGATTGCAGTTATCCCGAAGTCTGGTAATGTAAGTGCTGGCGCATTTCATTACACTTTGAAGATTTAGCTTAGTAAGAAGTGTTTACTTAATGAAAACGAATAAGTCCTTTAAATTTAGATAAGTATGCGTTTCAGACCGATATTGTGTAATTTAGTAGTTATATAATAAAACTGGAGTTCAGGGTTCGATCCCTGTGCAGAATAAACATTTACGTTCGTGAAAATATCTGTTCGTATTTTGGGTGTTTATATTTATAATGTTCCCCACACGGCTAATCCGAATGGTAATCCGTTGGGAAGTGCAATGTTGGCAAAATACCTACTGTTATTAATTTCCTTTAAACCTGCATCTGTCACGGTCAGGCGTATCACTTACCGCAGCGCCATAAAACAAGTTAAAACAAATTGGTTATTGATGGAATCAAAATATTAACAAGTATATATAAGCAGAGATTATTTTCGGCAATGTTCCCGCGAGTGCATAATGCAATTGACATTGAGGTTATTTATACGGAGCGCGCCCACGGCTGTCAGCGGCGCATGTAAACATATACATTGTCCCACACTTTTATGTACAAGATATTTATTAGGTGTACGACTCGGTACTGAGTCCAGATATCGTCCCGTAAAATAAAAGTGTTTTGCACTTTTGTCTTTCGGAATGAGGGCACTGTAGCTCGTAAATTGCCGGATATAAGAGACATACCATGTATCGTAAGACTACTTCTGTAGCAGTGCTAAGATAAATTAATGTAGTCATTTTCCGTCAACATTGCGCCGGTCACCTGAGACGACAGATGTTAGGTCTCTCATACCTGGTTATTTTACAAGCCAATTCAATTCAATTCTTTATCGCTTTTCCATATATTTACAGGTTGGTAGAATTAAAACAAACATTAGTAACATTATGGACCCTGTCGGGCACACCACAATCAGATAGACTTCAATGCTTCAAAAGGATATTTTCATAATAAATATTATTTCTATAAAATTAGTAAATGATGTGTTACCAAATATTATCTGTATTATTTGGAAATATTTTTTGCCTAGCCACAGTGCCCACATCCCGAAACACAATAGTACTAATCTTTGGTGTTAAACTCTACGAGCTCGAATGGAACAATGATCCTAACTAAGCCATCTGACCACAAATCAACGCACGCTCTGTCTCTACCTATACGATTCGTTTAAGTTTCCTTATCCCGTAACTGGGTCCTCGTCGATGCCTTTGATCGTTTTGTAACGGTAAAAGCCTTTTATTGCGGAGGCCGAAGGGATTACCGTATATATTGATGAATAAAGCGTCAAAAGGGCGGATGTTTTCAAACACCTTCATAGGCCCGCATGGTGGCGCGTGATAAATCGGTTACTTATGGAACAAAAATGTAGCTCATTTCATGAAATTGGTTTTGATGAAGTTTTGTGTGGATGAACACGGTTGTCTGTTTGTATTGGTCTGAGTGTTTCTATGTATAATAAATAAAGGTCACGACGCTCTGTGTATCTACGACTTTATTTATATAACAGCAATGCAATATGGTATTGCATTGGTGTGACTAGCGAAAAAAAAACCTGAAAAAAAAGGTACCTGAAAGTTACTAATGTAGCGAATGCATGTATATAACATACCAACTGTACCTATTGCTCGGATTTTTTGCAATCTATGTCAACGAACTTTCTTTTAATAAGACAATTTTTTTGTATAAAATGAAGGAATATTTCTTAAAACAAAACCTTATAAACAGCTTGTTTCAATTTCAAAGTACCGGCCGCAAAATTCACTCTCATTCCGATAAAGTAAACAATCAAGTCGATGGGAGTTCTGAAAGTTTTTACCCCAAATGAGGAATTGTGTTGTTTTCTTTACCTCCCCTCTTTCTTTATTCAAGATTCCTTTTGGGTAATCACAATAGGAAACTATGCCTATCAATTCGCTTTCTTGGGCTTAAGTTGTCTATATTTGGGCTTTGTGAAAAACCGTGGAACTAGTGATGTATAAGTATTGTCGTTAGACTATCGATGGTTGACCATAAAAATCATCTATACTGTCGATACGGCTACAAATCTATCGATAGTGTCGATCGTTTTGGCAATATTCAGCTTGAATATTTTACAATGGCAAAAACAAAGCTACTAGGTGGTAGACTCGACACTGAGTCTTCTAGGTAGGTAACTCCACAGTGCCAAATATCGTTCCGTGAAATAAGTGTTATGCACTTTTGTGTTCCAGGATGGGGGCAAAAGGTTCCATATGAGAGACTATCGTCTCGGGTGTCGAGCGCAGTGCGGCATTGATGGAGGATTATAACTGTCTATCAGTTGTTGGTATCCTACAAATTCCGTTTTGTCATGGTCAGGCGTATAGCTTACTACCAGTGAGCGTTCTGACAATCCTGTACACTTATAACATAAAAAAAAACAAAAAAAAGAACATAAAAAACAGAGAGTAGATATTTGTAATTAGCGCTTAAGTAGTTATCGATATTATTGATACTATCGATAGCTCCAGCAATACTATTGCTTTTGCCGATCTATCGACAGTATATCGATAGATTATATCGATAATGGACTAGCCAGTGGCAACAATACGCAGAGGATTTCGATAGTGATTGTATTCTATAAAGAAGTGCTGTTAACCCTTTTATAAATAAGTCTGTATATATATTTACTTGTATGTATTATGAGTACGCTGTGCGGATTAGCACGGTGGCCAGATCGCCGTGTAGGTTATTTAATGTCGCAACGAGTATACAGTTATACAAAAAAAGATTCGGGAAAAAACCTGGGCAGGCGTGTGCAAGATTCCTCACGATGTTTTTCTTCACCGTAAGAACGTGGGAAAACATTCATATAATTTCGACAATTCGAAAGACATTGGCACCTGGTGCGCTCCCTTATCGGAAGGCAATAGCCACCGACGCTGTGCGAGTGTTTGAGGATATTTATTTAATGTTACTTTGGTGGAGAATGTGAAGTAAGTAATACTAAAGTAATACTGTTTCGAGAGATGGTGGTAAGTCCCCAGTTTTAGGCTTCCAAGCCCCCCTCGCCCTCAGCCACCCTCAGCCGAGGTTCGAGTCCCGTTCGGGGACGTCCTTAGGCTCGTCGTGTAAATTTTAAGGTTGAGAGCCATCTGCGCTCGCCAATTGTCCGGTGAAGCTGTAAAGGCCATCTGCGGCCATCAACTGTAGTCAGTTCCAAAAAAAAAGCCCCAGTTGTCGATTCAACCTCAATTGAAGTTCACTGTTATAACTATGTTACTAAGGTACTGTTTGCTGCGGCTTTAATTGCTCACTTAAAGGCTTCCAAGTGAACAGTGATGTAACGGTGTAAATGACTTATACCGTATAAAAATATTTGTAAATGTGTTTATTGCTGTGAACGTATTTGTGTCACGAGCCTATCAAATTATTGATAGCTCATAAATATATTGATTTATGACCATATACATAACGGCGTTGATAACATAATTAAAGATCTGACAACCATATATATTTATTGTGTGTAATTGGAAGTTACGTACAGTAAAAAGCGTCAAGTACTCGTGTTAACAAGTCAGTTAAGCCGTAACCGAGGCGTTAACTCCGGAATTATTATAACTAAGTACTGATTGAATCGCCAATTTATTTGCTTCAAATGTAATTATCCACTTAACTTACATATTGGTTATGCTTTATATATCATCTCAGCCGTTGAGTGAGACAGACAGTCATTAAACACCGTAAACAAGTCAATTATAAATAAGAAAGAGTAGGTCAAATATGGTTCAATATAGAGCGTCGGTGGCTCACTGGTGTTGCCTGTGTGACCGTTGCCTTTCTATCTGGATGGCGCAGGTTCAAATTCCGCCACGTACCTATATCTTTTCGAAATTATAAAATGCTTTTACGGTGAAGGAAAACATCGTGAGGAAACCTGCGCACGCCTGCGAAGAGATTCAAAGGTTGTGCGTGAAGTCCCATACAGCCGCGCACGGGTAGGCTCATGTTCCTCTGTAGGGGCGTACTCGTACAATGAGCTGAAATAATGACAATGTTTTTAATAATATGACAACTTTTAAAGGCAACAGTAATAACAAACAAACAAGTTGTTCAATGAAATATACTAACAATTCTGAGCTCAGTCTTCACATTATGAATGGAATTGCCAAAAATCTCAACCATTGAAATTCGTGCTTATAAATAAATTAAGCGAGAACATTTCCTTATCGATAAGATTTCCTCTAAGATATAGAAAATTTGGATTGATAGAAAAAAATAATTGAGTTTAAGTTTATGAATAAATTTCATTATGTATAAAAAGTTAAATTATGCCAGTATTTTTTTATTTTCTTGAACACAATAATGAAGACTTCCTCAATAATAATATACGAGTACCTAGTTTTATTGACTGCTAAGTTTCTTGCTGGATTCTTAACGAAGCGATTTTAGGTCATGTTTCACTTTGGAAGAATATCATATACCACGGACAATATCGTGGGGCACAGCTAGTTTGAAAATAAATTTGCAAAGTTTTCAAATATCTAGTTACAGGAACATAACCTTTTCAATCGGAATTTGTAATATCAAATAGTGTGTGGGCAAGGGTATGTTGGTTCGATGTGCGGACTCAACCAAGTCGCCGAGTGCTATAGTGCGCTCGCTCCACTCAATTCACCTGCGGTTCAGGGCCTCTTTTCGACTAATACTTCATTACGACACTTTTCTATCGAATAGTAAAAAAAAAATTTTTTTTTTGTCTTTAAGTGTTATGGATAATAAGTTTATACTCAACCTGTAGAAATGTAAGTAAAACACTTAATAAACTTTAAGAAGACTTTTATTTAATTAACTACACACGTTTGCACCGCAGACACAAAAGAAAGGTAGCACACATGGTCAGTGTTGCCATTACATAATAGTAGTACAATATTACATTGCTACCAACACCCCCTCTCAATGTAATATACACCCTTACAGTTACATATTTAAATTATTCATACAAACCACAGTTTTTAATAAATCTTAACAGTAAATTTTTATTTAATGCTTTGGTGAACATATCTGCGGTTTGGTTTTCAGTTTCAATATATTTTAACATTAATGTTCCACATTTAATTAACTCTTTTATAAAATGATATCTAATATCAATATGTTTTAATCTTTTGACGCTTTCAGTGTTTGCTACCATTATGGCACTTTGGTTGTCACAAAATATTGTGACAGGACACACATTTACGATATTAAAGTCTTTAAGCAAATGAATCAACCAACATGCTTCGCTAGTAGCCATACTTATAGCTATATACTCTGACTCGGTAGAAGATAGACTGACACTGGCTTGTTTTTTAGAAGACCATGAAATTAAGCAATCTGCAAACTTAAAACAGTAACCAGTTGTCGACCTTCTCCTTCAAGTCTCCTCCCCAATTTGCATCACAATAACCCACTAATAAGTTGCTATTACATTTGTAGACAAGTTTGTAATTTATTGTATGTTTTACATATCTCAACACTCTCTTTAAGGCAGTTAATAAAACATTATTTGCATTATTTTGAAATCTGCTCAAAATTGACACAGCAACACACAAATCAGGCCTTGTTCCTAATACAGCATAAGACAAGCAACCTATTATTTTCCTACATTTATTTTCAATGTTTTTATCAATCACAGAATCATTGCTATTTTCTAATATTTTAGTGTTAAAGTTCAGATCCATTGGTGTACATATTTCTTTACAGTTTTGCATATCAAACTTTTTTAATACACTTTCCAAATATTCTTTTTGATTAAGTTCAGTGATCCCTGTACCTAAATCTTGTTTTACATGAATACCTAAGAAATTTGAAACTAAACCCAAATCTTTCATTTTGAATTCATTATTCAATAATAACTTAAGATCACAAATCTGCTTTTGATTATTTCCAAATATTAATAAATCATCTACATACAGTAAAACATATGTTTGGGCGTCGCCGTCACATTTTGTGTACAGACAAGAATCACTTTTTGATTTCACAAAACCTTGTTTCATAATTACTGAATTAAATTTGTTGTTCCAATATTTTGGTGACTTTTTTAAGCCATACAGAGATTTCTTTAATTTAACAATATTTTTATCACCGCAATATGCACCTTCTGGCAATTCTAAATACACCTTTTCATCAATTTCTCCATATAAGAAGGCACCTGTAACATCCATTTGACTGATCGGCAAGTTTAATTTTGCTGCTATACAAACAAATAGCCTAAAGGTTGACAATTTAGCTACGGGTGCATATAAATCACATAGTTCCATTGCATCACACTGCTCAAAACCTCTCGCCACTAGTCTTGCTTTATATTCTACATTATTATTAGAGTGCTTGATTTTAAATACCCACCTACTACTTATAGTCTTTTCAGATACAGGTTCTTTACAAACAGTCCAAGTATTATTTTCTTTGAGGGTATTTAATTCTCTCTGCATTGCTTCTTTCCATTTACTCGCATCGGTCCGTTGCATGGCATCTTGGTAAGTTTTTGGTTCATTTCCCTCAACATAGACATGATGACACTTGTAAAATGAAGTCTGTTTTCTAATTCGAGTACTCTTCTCACATGGCTGTATCTCTCCATTATCATCATTGCTGAATTCATCATCGCTGGAACACGGTATGTAGACACTGTCACTTTCCCTAGACACATTAGCAGTTTCCTCTATGTCTTCCTCGTCAGTCTGCGCTTCTTCTTCCTCTATCCTATTTCCTTGATTTTCAGCCTTCTCTCTGTTTATAGTATGCTCTTGACTAGTGTCTTTCTTCTCCTCCATTGTATTGTCCAGTATAACTAATTGCTCCTGCTGTTTTTCACCTTTTTCTAGAAAAATGACGTCTCTTTTTACTTCAACAGTGTTCTTTTCTGAGAAGAATATTCTGTAGCCCTTGACATTTTCCTCGTAGCCGACCATGATGGCTTTCTCCCCTTTAGGATCCCATTTCTTCCTCTTCTCCTTTGGAACATGGACATAAACGGGATTTCCAAAGATTTTAAGGCCCGTTATATCAAATTGTTTGCCTGTCCACGTTTCATATGGGGTCTTTCCAATTTCATTGCTTTTACTTGTTCTGTTTAGTACATAAGCTGCAGTATGAACAGCTTCCGCCCACAGCTTCTTAGGTAGACCTGCTGCACACAACATTGTACGTGCTGATTCTATTAGAGTTCGATTTTCTCGCTCTGCCTTGCCATTTTGTTCAGGTGTATACGGCACCGTGGTTTGATGGGTTATACCACGTTTCTCAAACAAATTTTGAACTTGTTTGTTTACGAACTCTAATCCATTATCACTTCTAAAACACAATACTTTGTTTTTGGTTACATTTTCAGCCTTGTACAAAAAGTTCTCAATACACTTCTTAACTTCATCTTTGCCTTTGACGAAGTACACTGACCTGTAGTTAGAGAAGTCATCCTTTAGAATTACGAAGTATCGGGATCCTCCCACGGACGGTACCTCCATAGGTCCGCACGTATCTGCATGTATCAACTCACATGGCCTGCTTGTTTTATTTTACTGGCACTGAAAGGCAAACGATGTATTTTGCCCTCTAAGCAACCCTCACACTTAAAGTCCGAGTCTTTCACTTCAATGTTGTTGTTTTTAAGCACCATTTTTACATACTGTAAGTTTTGATGAGCAAGTTTTTCGTGCCACTCTTTAAGTCCCGATTTCACTTCAGTCGCGTTCGCTATCTCACATTTATAACGCACGTCCATATAGTACATATCTCCTTTACGACTCGCTACAGCACTTACATTATTTTGTTTGTAGAATTTACACAAGTTATTGTCCATTTTAACAACATAACCTCTTTCTGTAGCGCGTTTGACAGATAACAAGTTTGTTTTTAATTCTGGAACGAAGAGTACATTGTCTATGGTTGTGTTCACCCATTCGTGGCCATTGTACACCTGTAGCGCCACCTGTCCACACCCGAGCGCACTAATCTCCTCGCCATTTCCGACAATAACTTTTTTATTGCTCGACGATAAATATGTTGTAAACAGGTTACGATCACGGCACATATGTTGGCTAGCGCCCGAGTCCACTAACCACTTAGATTCTTGTACGTTACTATTTGAATTCATCACCATAAATGCATTACTCGTACTGTCTTTTTCCCGATTTCTCTTGAAGTAGCACTCACTTTTAGTATGTCCCATTTTTTACAGTAATAACACTTTTTACTCGTTGTATTTTGATGTGCCGAACCCTTGTTTTGATTACACTCACTTTGATAATGTCCTAGCTTATTGCACCTATAACACTTAATGTTTTTCTTAGCTACAAACGCTGATGCTGATGAGTTTTGAGGCTCCTTTTCGTTAATACGTTCTTCTTCAATTAATAATCTCGCGACGAGATTATCTAGTGTTTGTTTATCGTCGGGCGCGGACTCCCACGCCGACACAAAATGTTTATAGGCATTTGGAAGAGACATTAGCACTTTTGTTATTACGAATTTTTCAGAAATGTCTTCTCCCATCTGTTTGAGCTGGTTCCTTAACTCTTCTATTTTAGATAAGAACGTAGACATCGCCGTGCCCTCCTCGTACTTGTATTGGAAGAAACGTTGTTGAATGATATGTATACTTGTTTCGGATTTTTGCTCGTACACGCTCGCAAGTTTTCGCCACATTTCGGCTGACGTAGTACATGCTATGATATGCATCATCACGCTTTCTGACATTCTTGTCACGAGCCATGATTGAGCCTTCGCGTCTTTCTTTTCCCATGCAGCCTTCGCAACCGCCTCCTCTGGTTTCACATTGCTTCCATCTGTTACTTCTAGTAGGCCTTGACTGCGCAACAAAACAATGGTTTGGAATTTCCAAATATTCCAATTAGATGTTCCCCTCGAGCTTTATGTACGTCTGGAATTTCAAAGAATTGTCGTCTGCCATCTTCCTGTCTGTTCGTCCCGACCTTGCAATAACTCGCAAGTATTTTCTTCTTTCTTCCCGCCGGTTTCTAACCTCAACCGCACGCGGACAATTTTCACTTTTTGACGAAAAACAGTTTTGATTGTTTTACTTTTTATCAGGATTATGTGCCTGGGCCCATAACCTGTAGAAATGTAAGTAAAACACTTAATAAACTTTAAGAAGACTTTTATTTAATTAACTACACACGTTTGCACCGCAGACACAAAAGAAAGGTAGCACACATGGTCAGTGTTGCCATTACATAATAGTAGTACAATATTACATTGCTACCAACACAACCTATATATAACATTGATAAGGTTTTAGTTGTCTATATGGCCAAGGCTGTGTACGCCTATAATTGGCATTCATACAAAACAATGTGTATTTCAATTTCATAGATGTCATATATATCTTTTGTATGCAACGTTGTTGGTGTATTTTAATGAATAAATAAATGAGTACAAAATTTTACTATTTTGACACAATTGCGATAGTATTAGTGCATTTTGTATGCAGCACAATTGAGGCGCAGGGCTCGCGTCCCGCGCGTGTGCAATATCGCACCGGCCCGGTGCATGCCATAAATTCTTCGCCATCAATTCTCGACTGATTTCGGCTTTAGTTTCGTATGTGTCGAAGGTTGGGCGAGTGATGTGTGATGATTACTGCAGTGAATGCAGGTGTACATTTTCATAACTCTCATATTCATAGTACATACATTAGTTTATGTGCCTATAGAAAAATATGTGGAGATAAAGAAATACTCGACTTATGCAGCGAAACAACTCTTGGTAAATAATATATTATAAGAAGAAAACACGTCTGCCATTTACAAAAAGTGTAAGAGAAGAGAAACATAAAACAATCGTTCAATACACTACACTACATTTGACGTTCTTATCATAAAAGAGGTTGCATATTTAACAGCCTACAATGACAAGTGGAACTTTATAATTGAAACTTTCACCAATTTCATGAATTACATGAAAGTTATCGAGACTGGATGCACTAACTTAAAGTTACTGCATCCAGTCTATCTATTTATAAAAAATAAACAATAAAAATACTTAAAAATAGAGCTGAGTTTTGGCGCGATTACCCATATTAAAAATCTTTTAATTTTTTAGCAAAAATGTGATTTATAAATGTAAAAATATTAAAATTATAAGTACACCACATTAACCATTTCTAGCTTAAAACAAACTATCAATCAAAATTACAAACGTTAAAAAAATAATAATCAAACAACTTGGTACAGTATTTCGGAAGTTACCTGCGTATAAACATTTCATTGAGATTTGGGATGAGTTTTATTAGGCGAAATTGAAAGGCTGTCTGTTGGAGGGGGCTGTAAAGCTGACTGCAATATAATATTTGATGGGAGATGCGTGGAGCCTGCGCGGCGGCCTTTCTGATCATATTTGACGACCCATTTAGTGTTGTGGTTGAGAGGTCGACTGCCACACCAAGGTTTCCGGGTTCGATCCCCGGGCAGTACAAACATTTGTGTACATTAACATGTCTGTTTGTAATGGTATGGGTGTTTTGTATAATATGTATGTATTTACAAAAAAAATGTGTATAAGTATGTTTATCCGTTGTTTAGTACCCATAATACAGGTTTCACGCTTAACTTGGGGCTAGATGGCGCTGTGTGAATGTCAGTGGATATTAATTATATTATTATTTATTTATTATACACGTATGCATTGAATGTAAAATGTGACCTTAATTCAGTGATAAATCACAAACTAACTAAATGCACAATGTCACTCAAAATTCAGTCCATCGCGTCGGTGTGGCAGAATTTTCATTCAAATTTAACATATCTTGATGACATAGTGGTGTGCTCGTACTTTTGTTTTTGTACCCTTTCAGTGATGCATTTGTGTCAAAATTGAAATGAATAATTTTATCATATAAATATAATAACTTCACGTACGTGTAGTGCGATTCGGACATTTTTTACGCGATGAACGTTTCATAGTGGTTCTACATCTTGCTAGTTTATTGTTTATGTGAGCCAGATAGTCGCCTACAAAGGTTCACCTAGTTCAGGCAAAAGTTTGAAGTTTGTATAAAAATATTTGATTTTATTGTCCGGCGAAGATGTTTTAATTTTCCCATTGTTGCGAGTGAGTCGGGATCGACAGGTACTAGGTGTTAGTCCGATACTGATAGCACTGTGAAACGGAACGTGATTAGTATCTTTTTGTCTCAACGTATCAATAATAAATAAATAAATATTCACTGACATTTACACAGCGCTATCTAGCCCCAATCTAAGTAAAGCATTTAGTTTGTAATATGAATACTAAACAAGGGATAATCATACCTACTTATATTATTTTTTTGTAAATTTTTATTTTACATAGAAAACACCCAGACCAATACAAACTGACATGTTTGTGCACACAAATGTTTGTACTGCCCGGGGATCGAACCCGGAACTCTTGGTGTAATAGTCGATGTGAGTCGACTCAACCATTACACCAATGGCAAAAACTTTAAACTGCTGGAGCCCAAAAAAGCAAGCTACGGTGACAGCATTGTCGGCAACTGTCATTGAATTCTGATGACAAAATTAAATTAAAAATTTAAAAAACCCCCGGCACAAGAACTTAAGTAATTTCCCTTTAAAAAGTAAAAAATAATAAAAGAAACTTAATGTTAAAGTACCTAAGAATCTATTGATAATTCTAAAAAAAACCGTCGCGTTGGGGGATCGCTCCTAATTATTTCTTTCTTATCTACGATATTTTTCATAAGATGGTTACCTCTTTAGGCTTTTACGTTCTTTTATTAGTCACGGTCCCCCAACGCGACGTTTTTTTAGAATTATCAATAGATTCTTAGGTACTTTAACATTAAGTTTTTTATTTCTTTTTTACTTTCAAAGGGAAATTACTTAAGTTTCTTGTGTCGGGGTTTTTAAATTTTAATTTAATTTTTATTTCATACTTTTTATAGGGTATATTAGGTTTAGTTAGATTTCATTTGAGTCCAAGTATATTTGCAGTCATTCGATTACTTTACCCACTTTCACTCCTCACAACTTTTAAACGGCTCAACCGATTTTCATCAAACATGTCTAAGAACACTCGACATAAGTCACCTTTAATACAAAAAAAACTAAATTGAAATCACTGCATGCGTTCGGGAGTTATGATGCCACAGACAGACAGACACACAGACAGACAGATACGTCAAACTTATAACACCCCTCTTTTTGCGTCGGGCGTTATTATTTATGCTATATATTATATATTTACAAAAGTATATATTAAAAGTATGTTTCCTACTTTGAATGTCAATGGATGTAGCTTTTTTATTCTTCAACTATGATGCATAGAAAAGTTCACACTAAATAAAGTACATTGTAAATTTAGCACGCCAGAATATCTGAACGGTTAAAAAGTAACAGTGCGCCGTTTAGAATTGGCGCTCGCCGACATTATTTTGACCATAAAATATATTTATTTGAACCGGTGTACTCCAAAAATATTGTGAACTATAAGAGATACTGCATTTATCCGAAACTAAAAAAGAGTGAATCCATATTGAATGATGCTATGAGTTGTACTGTCATATGTATGTAATATTTGTTAAATCCAGTATACATAATATCCATAGAGGCAAGTCTTGAATGATTACGTATTTTAACAACTTTAGCATACCTGATGAGACAGTGACAGACCAGTGCTGCACTAAGGGCCACGACAGTGCATTTCAACATAATCTGCAAGCTTGGCGGGCTGGTTAGAGATAGCTAGTTTAATATATAAATAAACTCATATGAGAGCGTCGGTGGCTCAGTGGTATTGACTGTCGCCTTTCTACCGGGAGGGCTGAGGTTCAAATCCCGACACGTACCAATGTATTTTCGAATTTTCGAAAAATATATGTACCTGTAGGAAACCTTCATGCACGCCTGCGAAGAGATTCGAATGTTGTGTGTGAAGTCGTCCAATCCGCACTGGGCCCGCATGGACGACTAAGGCCTAATCACCCTATACGGGTAGGCTCGTGCCCCTCGGTGGGGACGTTTAATGAGCTGATGATGATGAAACTCATATGTATATACAAAAGTTAAACTACTCTTCTAAATTTTAACAAATCATCAAAATGTTTGCCCGTCTTGGTTGCTACTAAGATGGTACACTAATGTTAATTGGTTTTTGCATGCACACTCGTTACTAATTTTGGTGTTATATATGTATCGCCTCAAAATAGCTGCAAAACTTTACTTGAAGATTTTATAATTCACCATATATGAAAATATCAGGTTCGATTTAATTCTTTTCCATATTTTTGGACAATGTGTGACATTGTGCAAATGACAAGGACTTTCCTACAGATCATTTTATTACATGATAGTCGAGGCTCCCCTTTGGAAGTGCGCCGCAATTTTGTTGTTTTTCCTTAAAGGGACGACATCCGGGCGAGGACTCCTCGGGACCTTCATAAACCGCTCTATGGCGCATTTATTTGGCAGATGTATTACTATATTATGCGTACACTTACATATTTTATACTTGTTACAAAAGAGAGCTTCGTGTAAGAAGATTTAACATGATATCTCTCTCTCTCTCTTCAACCTATTGCAGTCCACTGCTGGACAAAGGTCTCCCCATTTTGCGCCAGACATCCCGGAACTCCGCTTTTCTCATCCAGCTTCCACTAGCGACCTTTCGCAAGTCGTCGGTCCATCGGGCCGGACGGCGTCCTACGCTACATCTCCACTCCAGAACTCGTCTGCTCCAACGGCCATCGGTTCTGCGACATACGTGACCAGCCCACTGCCACTTCAACTTGCTGGTCCGTCGGGCTATGTCGGTAACTTTAGTTCTCTTACGGATTAAATCATTTCTGATAAATAAATATTCAATAATAAGTTTTTTTTTATTCAATTAAGGTCCATCAAGAACAGTTATGAATGTCAAATGAAGCTACCAGTGGTTCGGACTGTCGTTTTCTACTGAATTATGTAGTTAAAAATTGTGATTGTAATTATTTCCATATACATACTAAGCTAGACCTAATAAACAAATAATACGAAAACAGATATTTTGTAACCGGGATAATCGGAACTTATAAATTAATAGTTACACAAACCAGGCGGCAAAGAAATGTGTTGACTGCCTTTTAAGTCGAAATACGTGGAATGGATGAAATTTCGAAATTTGCCTCGATATACTATGAAGCGTTGTTGGCTCAATTGTGTGGATTGTAACTCCCTACCGAGAGGGCGCAGGTTCAAATTCAGCCACGTACCAATAACTTTAGAATTTTTTGAAATTATACCGATATCCGACGCTCTTACGGTTAAGGAATCATCATGAGAAAACCTGCGCACGCCTACGAAGAAATTGAAAGGTTGTGCGTGCGTCGGCCAATTTGCACTGCGCCCACGTAGGCGACTAAGGCCTATACACCCTTTATGGGTAGGCTTGTGCCCCTCGGTGGGGTCGTATAGTGAGCTGAGATAACTTACTAGTGAAATCATTTTTCTTGTTTTAAAATTTCATCCAAATTATGAGATTAATTCTTAATAGATCAGTAATCTCCCCAAATACATTAAGCAAATTCACTAGGTGGTAGACTCGATACTGAGTCGTCTAGGTAGGTACCAACGCAGTGCCAGATATCGTCCCGTGAACCAGGAGTGTTATGCACTTTTGTGTTTCAGGATGAGGGCACTGTAGCTAGTGAAATTACCGGGTATAAGAGACCTAACATCTGTTGTCTCGGGTGACGGGCGCAGTGCGGATTGATATGATAGTATAATAACTGTCTACCAGTTGTTGGTCTCCTTTAATGCCGCTCTGTCATGGTCTGGCGTATTACTCACCATCAGGTGAGCGTCCAGACCGTCCTGTACACTTATAATATAAAAAAAACAATACATTTTGTAATTGAGTTCCAGGTTTAATATCTGCATTAAGCATTACAAGAGCTCCGTACACAGAGATATGAATATATAATAATAGTGTACAAGGCCTAATTATAAACGTTGGCTGTCCACCAAAAATCAACAGACCGTGTTTTACAAAATGTGTAGAGTGTGTTCTCGTGTCGGTTATAGTTACCATTGTCCAATGATATAAGTCATTGTCACGGTGTACTATAATAAATTATAACGGCTGAAGAAATATTAAAAATTGGCCAAGCGCGAGTCGGAATCGCCCGTGGAGGGTTCCGCAGTAGCAAGTGACATAAACTATAGTTATTATTTACTATGGCAACCACTACAGCTTTAATATGAAAAATAGTAGATTACCGTTTTTGACGTATAAAAAAACTACTCACCAGAAATCGTTCAAACTAAATTCCGTTGTTAGATTTCATGGTAATGTACATCATATATTTTTTAGATTTTATTAACCCCATAGTTTAGAAATTAGAGGGGGGGGGGACACAATTTTTTCAACTTTGGAAGTGTCTCTCGCGCAAACTATTCAATTTATAAAAAAAATGATATCAGTAACCTCGATATCAATTTTCAAGCTCTACACATTGATAGCCCACACGAGGGGGTTCAATGAAAAATAAATTTTTGAGTTTCAGTTCAATATATGGGAAACCCAAAAATATATTATTATTTTTTCAAGTTTCTTGTCAAAATCTAATAGCGGTTAACAGAATACATATACTTACAAAGTTTGAATATTGTAGTGTTTATAGTTTCGGAGAAAAAAGGGTGTGACATACGGACGGACTGACAGACAGACAGACTTGACGAATCTATAAGGGTTCCGTTTTTGGCCATTTGGATACAGAACCCTAAAAACAATCGTCATTCGAGTGAAGATGAAAACAGAGTCACGTGAACAATTCCCGGCTGGGGCGGAAGTCGGTTTGGATTTCGTGATGTTGTTAAGAGAACGATGAAATTCGATTAATACATGACAATGGTTTTATTTTTATATTACAATGGTCAAAGGGCGGATGGGGGCCGATAATATTGTCTCGAGTCCCGTCGGAAGGTACGTTAGGCCGTGGGCCCCGGCTTCTATATTACTCGTAGGATGGTAGTCGTTAATACCCACCAATCAGCACTGGGCTTGCGTGGTAGGTTACGTACGGCACAAACTCTCCATAGCCATGGTATGTTAGAAGATCTGTCCCTGCAGTGTGACGCCACAGGCTGGTCCTGGAAACGTATAAGTTGTAATGCAATTAGTATTAATACTGAGTTGATTTTACCCGACTTTAACTTATTTTTACCCGGCTGCCGCAGAGGGTTATGTTTCTCAAGTGTATGTATTTATGTAGAGTTCTATGTTTCCTGCTGCAGCCAAATCGGATTGGCGGATTTTAACATGTAATGTGCTTTTAGATTTGTCTTCATAGCACAAGTACATTTAAAACATAAAAAATTAAAATGGCGGATTATAAATAGCATTTTGTAAGTTTATAATATTTTTTTTTCATAGAGGAGCAAAGATCACAAACACTTCAAGTCCCCTTGTATTTGCGACACCGAGCACCCGGTGCCGACAGTATCCTAAGGGTCAGTTTAACTGATTGAAGTGTCACGAGCTTAAGTGGCTGATAGATGCAATCATCCTTAACTGGTTGACAGTAAACGCTGACTGACGTTATAGCAATAACACATCTACTTATAAGCGTTTTAAAGGCAAAAACAAATTAAAATTTTAGCGAACTTGTTATAAATATAGACATTTCTAGCAAGATTTATCATCATCATCATCAGTCATTGTATATCCCCGCCAAGGGGCAAGAGCCTACCCGTAAAGGGTGATTAGGCTTTAGTCGCCCACGCGAGCCCAGTGCGGATTGGCCGACTTCACACACAACCCTTGTATCTCTACGTAGCCGTCTTGTAACCCTTGTATCTCTTCGCGAGCGCAGCAGGTTCTTTCCTCACGATGTTTACCTTCACCGCAATTTAAAATAAAATGTCCACAGACATTCAAATAGCCATCTAGCTCTAATTTAGGGCAGAGATTGTATTAAGGGTATTTAAGAACGAATTAATATATGTTCACTTATATGTACTTTGTTTTGTTAATGATGAAATATATCAAAAGATGTCTTAACAAAATGTGTCCGCAGTATTCGCAGCACTGTGTAGTGTGCTGCGTATCTCCTAATGAACCATTGTTTCCGACCGCGAGGCGTCATCCGGACTCTTTTTGCATATTAAACAGACAGACATATGGACACTTTATTGCTCACTAGTAGCCAAAGTAATTACAAACAAAATAAATCAAACAATGCAGTGGACAAAGGTGGTTTAATCGTAACAAGATATTTTTTATCGGATGGATACTACGAGTAAGCGTAATTTTTCATCTTTCATCGCAAAAGCGATTCCTCTAGGAGACCATTGGGTAAGGATAAAAAATAAGAATATTTTAGGTTTACGCAAATAATTTGAAGATGATTTCCACCTTGGCTTCAATTTGATAATTGGTCTAAGTTGCTCGTTGTTTGTTTGTGACCGTCCTTCACTGCAATGGTAGTCACAGTAATACGAAAGAACGACATTATTTGTAATTAATGACTATATATGACTGTGTAAACGAATGGTTTTACAGCAGACTTTGTATTAACAAAGTGTGCCTTATACGTAATAAGGTTCTTTCCCAATATTGTTTATTTTTGAGATAGATTCATGAATGAAAGATAATTAATATTGTTTAAAAGAGCGTCGGTGGCTCAATGGTGTGGACTGTCGCTTTCCTACCAGGAGGGCTGAGGTTCAAATCCCGACACGTACCAATGTGTTTTCCAATCTTCGAAAAATATATGTACATTATCCGACGCTCTTACGGTGAAGGAAAACATCGTGAGGAAACCTTCATGCACGCCTGCGAAAGACGAATTGGTTGTGTGTGAAGTCATCCAATCCGCACTGGGCCCGCGTGGACGACTAAGGCCTAATCACCCTATACGGTAGGCTCGTGCCCTTCGGTGGGGACGTTTAATGAGCTGATGATGATTGTTTAAAAAACGACAAACAAATAAAAGTTTATAATTTTGTTGCTTTTGTTCCCACACTCATTGTTCGCTGGTCGCCACTAATGAGCCTGTTAAAACATATAAAAATACAGCATACACATATAAAGCTTATATAGCTTTTTAATGGTCATGAGTCCACTTTATGGAAGCGCAAACAATTCGGAAACATACATGGCGTGACGCGCGCGCACTCGTAAATGTCACTGAGACGAATCATAAAGTTTCATCTTGTTTGAAGTACTCAAACATATTTTAAAGTGTGTAATTAAATAAGTACTCTTCTGGCAATTAAGTAGTAGGTATGTACTAGAAACAGTAGGTCCTTTAACAAACAATGTGAATGCTAATAGATTAAGAAGAATAAAATATTATCTAATAAAACAGTCCGAAACTGTTATACGCCAATAGGCACTGCGCCTGCGTCGAAACTCTTTCATATGTTTGTGCCGCAGCATTGACACAAATTGGTCACCATTAAGGCGGGCATTTTGGATGTTTCCATAACTCAGAAGTTTGGTATTCAGTCCATTGTAATCAATTATTTTGTGGGATCTTTGGAAATATTGATCGGCGGCGATACTTATCAACTCTTACCACCAGATGAGTGTTTTTGAAAGACTTTCTTGGTCAAAGAGTGTTCATTGTGGAATCGTAAGGACCTGCCGAATGTTGCCCAGCACAATTAATCCTCCTTCTAGGCAATCTCTACAAATTATTTCTTCTCAATGCAATGGCGACCACAGAATTTACCAGTACACAGGATGGTGCTGCTGCCGATCATATGGTATAAATAAAAGAGACAGCGGAGGAGCGGGATATCTGGCGCAGAATGGGGGAGACCTATGTCCAGCAGCGGACTGCGATAGGTTGAAGAGAAATATATTTCAGCAAAACCTTAAAAAACGCCATCAACGCGTATCCCATGTGGCATAACTTGGTTCAATGACCAACTCAATTCAATGAATAACTTTTCTCTTGTCCAGATTCGGGCCCAGTCGATCTCCTTGGCCTATTATTAGACCTTTAGAAATTGTCTTTTTTGTCTAAAAATAACAAGCCAACGTTATCCTTTACAACAAATACACCAAAGTCGTGTTGGAAGTTTATTAATGGTAGTTACCGAAGTCCATAGATCTTAGTTAACAGTTTCGGGCTACAATAAGTAGCTCTCCCAAATTCCAACAATATAATTGGTATTGGTTTTGCCCTCGCTGTACACATTTAAAGAGAACTATCTTTGTTTATTTTAGTTTAAATTTCACTACGATAGAGTACACCTCCCCTGAGAATTGTCGTTGAATGGTAACCAACAACCGGAGTGCTTTAGCCTCGTTTATTGTTTGTTGTACAACGGATCGGGGAGTTTCTCTTGAGTCTCGAATGTATAAAATATTGCAAGACAAACAAAAAAAAATAAGGAAGGCTCAAACAGGACACTTTATTTAAGAACTAATGAAATTAACTTTAATGCTGTCGCGGATTTTGTTAATTTTGTAATAACTGAATTCCGCTTCCCCTGCAAAGTTTTCATTGCTTCTTTCTTTACTTTGGTATATTGTTTGAGCGTGATGTTACATATAATATTTGATACCAGTATAGTTCTTGGGATTAGCGTGCTACCAAACAAACAGTCTTTCAGTTTTATGATATTAATCAGATAAAAACCAGTTATATGTTTCGAACAAGCCGAGGTCAAGGCAACAATTTGGGGGCAACGTTTTCAATTTAACATAACATTTTATAGGCCGAGTCGATCGGAGAGAGTGGCTCCAATGGGTGTTATCGTGTTTATATTAAGAAATAACGAGCAAAATCAAATTACCAACACTCAATTGCGAACCATTTACGTTAATTGACTGAGGCGGGATGGTGCAGTGATTGGGGGCGAATTGACATTGCGTAAAAGGGATTTTTGAAGTGTTCCATCAATTTAGGAGACACAGTACAGGAAGGGAATTTAACCCTTTAACGGGCATAAGGTTTTTTAAAATGTCAATAAGGTTCAAATTATGGTTGGTATATATATACCATAACCTGGAAAAAGGTTTAGGGGCGCAGCAGAAACATTTGGGGTCATTCATCATCATAATAACCCGCGTAATATGTCCGCTGCTGAACGAAGACCTCCTCTAATGATTTCCACGCGGAGAGATCCCTAGCAGTTTCTACCCGCCATCTAAACCAGGACATCATCTTGTTGGCGGTCGGCCTACGCTTCGTTTCCCGTTACGTGGACGCCACTCGAGAACCTTTCCGCTTCATCGGCCATCGGTTCTATGCACTATGTGCCCTGCCCACTGCCACTTCTTGAGGTCATACAGAAGAGATAAACTTTATTGTACCGGCGAGTAGGTTGCAGTCAACAAACATTCAAGTGCAATGGTCATTCAGAATAATTTATAGCCAGAAATGAACTTTACCACACATATCAGGATTTCTTAAATAATCATCATCATCAGCCCATTAAACGTCCCCACCGAGGGGGCACGAGCCTACCCGTATAGAGTGTTTAGGCCTTAGTCGTCCACGCGGGCCCAGTGCGGGTTGGATATAAATGAATATAAATAAATATTATCTCAGCACTGGGTCGAGCTCTTACATAATGCAAATACTTTTTAATAACCAATACGATTCATCATTAGCTCATTAAATGTCCTCATCGAGGGGCCTACTCATATAGGGTGATTAGGCCTTAGTCGTTCACGCAGGCCCAGTGCGGATTGGCCGACTTCACGCACAACCTTTGAGTCTCTTCGCAGGCGTGCATGAAGGTGTCCTCACGATGTTTTCCTTCACCGTAAGAGCGTCGAATAACGTACATATAATTTCGAAAATTCGAAAACACATTAGTACCTGGCGGGATTTGAACCTGCGCCCGACCAGGAGAACAGTCCACACCATTAAGACGACGCTCTACGGTTACGATTATGATTTATGGCCATTTTGTATCCATCTCGTTGTATAGGAAACGACAAAAAAGCTATGACTGATGGCAATTCACTTGATCTTCACACTGCAAAACGTTATTTATAAAGATTAGGGGCTGCGAGGAGATAAATTTCAAGATTTTTTAGGAAAAATTGTAGACAGTAAATGAAATCAAAGTTAAATTTTGCAAGGCGCAAGCAAGAAATACAACGTTATAGGTAAATAAATATTGCTCTCCGTGGCGGATTTGTATTTTTACTTTCTTATAGGAAGCGTAACGATAGAAACTCTTTTTTTTATAGTTTCTAGTTTTCCTTATGTGTAAGTTTAACGTTTACCGCTGCACACAAGTCCTCGATATTGTTGTTAAAGGGTGGTGGACTGTAGCCTTCCGCGCTGATCCAAGACGGTCAGGACTCAATGATGGTAAGTGATACGCCATACCATGACAGAGCGGCATTGAAGGACACAACACTGATATACAGTTATTATATCATTAATACCGCACTGTACCCAACAACAGATACGACTTAAACATTTACAATGCAATAAAGCTCTTCTATCACAACAGTAACAAAGCAGATAGCCTCAATGAGCTTTCACAACGTTCATAGGAAATCACAACGGGGTGAATAAAAAGCTATAGGGCTGAAAGTTGTACCGAACTATCGATAGTTTGACTATCGACAGTTGACCTTGAAGTACCTATACTATCGACAGGCTATCAAATCAATACACGATAGATATATTTCAGGCCGATGAGCCGTATAAAAAGTTAGTAACAATTTCCTTAGAAAACTTAATTTAGTAAATACATAAACAATTATTATTTATTTAATATGCAGCTTATGCTGAGGCGGGACCTTTATTTAATATGCAGCTTATGCGGGCGGGACCTTTTGACGTATCATTTTGTCTTTTTCCTATCGTTCTGTGTTTGTATTGTTTACAATTGTTGCTCTTTTATTTGTTCTCTGTTACGTACTACTTTTTTGTGTAATTTGTTTGATGTACGGTCAATAAATGATTTTCTTTCTTTTCTTTCTTTCTAATTCATGTGGAGAGTCACCACGTTGAGTAGAGATGTGACTCCGATCGGTCAATAAAGCAATTATCAGTGACTAGATAAATATCTAGACTAGACTGTAGTCAGAAGCAATAGTATCTATGTCAATTTTAAAATTAGCTTCGATAGTAAAGACACTAGTAGTACATACGAGTAGTATCGAAAAAATGCTTCTTTAATTGTANTATGATATAGGGAGCAAACGAGCAAGAGAGACACCTGATGGAAAGTGTTCATCTCCGCCCAGGGACAACGGTGACACCAGAAGTGCCACCGGTGCGTTGCTTGCCTTTTAGATAGGAATATGCTCTTTTCTTAAAATTAGCCATGTCATATTTGTCAGGAAATACCGCTGCTGGAAGATCGTTCCATATAAGTACAGTACGTGGAAGAAAATTGCGCATGAATCGAACTGTAGTCGAACGCCAACCATCAAGATGATGAGGATGGAATTTCATCTTGTGGCGGGTAGTCCGATGATGAAATTCAGCAGCAGGTATCAGATTGAACAGTTCGTTGGAACACTCCCCATTGTATATGCGATAGAAAACACAGAGACTCGCAACATCTCTACGCAAGGCCAAGGAATCCAGACCATTGGTTATTGACAGATCATTGACCATCCGCACGGCTCTACGTTGTACGCTGTCAAGAGGAAGAAGTAGGTATTTTGGCGCTCCAGCCCAAAGATGCGAACAATATTCCATATGTGGGCGCACCTGTGCCTTATAAAGCTGAAGGCGCTGGTGGGACGGAAAGTATTGCCTAGCTCTGCGCAGCACACCCAGCTTCTTAGACGCCAATTTGGCTTTTTCCTGCAAATGACCGCGAAACTGTACATCACTGGATATGTCAACGCCAAGGACACCAATGTTCGGCCTTATACTCAAGGGAGTGCTCCCGAACTTAGGACCCATGACAAACGGAACCTTTTTAGCAGTAAATGCGCATGCTTGTGTCTTAGTAGGGTTAAATGACACGATATTGTTTGTTCCCCATTGCATGACATCTTCCAAAGATGCCTCTATCCTTGACACAAGCTCTTCCGACTGTCATTCACTGATTGCCCAGAGGGACAAGAACTGCCAAGGTACAGTGCGTCCCGGTACTGTCATCCGCATAACAATGATAATTGCTAATATCCAACATATCATTGATATGCAGGATAAACAAGGTAGGGGAAAGCACACAGCCCTGTGGAACACCAGCATTAACGGGCAAGAATGCCGAACACGAACCATCGACAACGACTTTGATGCTCCGCTCACTTAAAAAACTGGCGATCCACCTACAAAGTCCCTCCGAAATCCCATATGAAGGAAGTTTCGCTAAAAGTGCTTTATGCCAGACCCGATCAAAAGCCTTCGCAATATCTAAACTGACCGCTAAAGCCTCACCCTTGCTCTCAATTGCGACTGCCCAGCGATGGGTTAAATACACCAAAAGGTCACCAGCTGACCGACCATGGCGAAAACCATATTGTCGATCGTTTATCAGCTGGCGATCTTCAACTGTTGCATTTTGAAGTATTTACTAGGTTCAAATAAAAATTGCAAGATTTCTCTATTGTTTCAGTATTAAAAAATGGTTCCGAGTTACACGTATCACGGCCTATTATTTTTTGTTTTCGCGAGATCATCTTATTTTTCATAACCTTTTTTTGGTCTGGCAAATGTCTTTCAAACAGCTATTAAGAATATTTATGACATTTATGACTTACATATAGATAGGAAGATATTAATATTAACAACTCGCTAAAGAATAATTTAAGTAAAGTTCCGACCGTTTATATCTTCTAAGTAAAAGTTTTAACGATGTTCCTAGCTTCTTTTATTGTGATTCTTGTATTATTTTAGAGCTATTGCTAAAGTTTTAGACTAAAATAACACTTAGCTACAAAATTAATACTCAAGTAGTAAGTGTTCAATTTATTTAAAGTAAGGACAGCCTTTGGTAACGGATCAGAAAGTCGTGGGCTCGATTCCCGCGGGGAAACGACACTGTGTGCGATTATTTCTTGTTTTACATTAATCCATCGATCCAACAATCTTAGGATGGTAGTCTTCAACGCCCACCAACCCGTATTAGACAAGTGTGGTGAGTTAAGGATCACTGTTCCCCATAACTATGCTGTGTGAGAAGATCTGTGTCCTACAGTGATCGTTAAAGGCTGTTGATGATAATTAGCTATAGAAAATAAAATCTATAATTTTAAAAGATCGCTCAATAGTGAAAAAAAATGAAAAACATGTAAGTATATGCTCACATGTTTATTTTAGTATTTTTTTATTTCTTAACTACGTGTCTAAATAACGATAAGCGTTTCAATTGTCTGGAGCCAAGAAGACCGGCCGAATCAGATCTCTCTGATTCGTAAAACGCTGATAGACGATGGAAGAGGGCAGACTTGAACGCGATCCGAGCTACTGGCACCCAGCCACGTATTTATCTGTACTCTGTCGGTAGCCACGCATACCAAACTCAAGTCACGTCTGCTAAATCTATATTTCCCACAGTATATCTGTTTTTGATGTTTGTATATTTCTAAATGGTAAGCTCTTTTGAGTATGGAATTTATGTTAAAAATATTATATATCAAAATATACAAATGAATAAAGATGGACTTTTAATCTTAATTATTCAATGCAATTAAGATGATTTTTAGTATGAGTTGAAATCTTCATTTAAGTAATCTCATGGGTTTCAATCCTGCAGGGAAACCATTTAGTGGATTTTTTCTTTGCTTAGGACATTGCAGGCTGAATCATGATCCTGGGCTTAGGAGCGTACGTTAAGCTGTCGGTCCCGGTATATCGTATAATCACAGAATTAATAATAACAGCTTCGGGTGGTAGTCGTAACGTGGGTTACGGCTTGCTATGTGGGAAGGCCTGTGACCTACTATCCTTATAGGATGTTGAGAATATTAATGATTCGTCAAAATTATATAATTAAAAGTTACATATTACTAATAAGAAATCAGAAAAATTGTTTATAAAATTAAAGTATTCCCATCATAGATCAGGTATTAGAGATGAAAATAGGTACAAACCAAAGTAGCCGGGGCAGGAGACATTACTCGGAAGGAGCTAAAATGTAGTATTATAATTAATCATAACCTTTACGGATGCCACTAGTTTCAATATCTACCTTGAGATCAGCTTAATCTGGTAACGCACTAACAAATCATGGATTGATGTGATGTTTTATTGACATCAAAGTAACCTTTAAACCTAATAATCTATAGACGTTTTAAATTAAAACGATTCACACAAGTAAGCTTCTTAGAAATGAGTAATAGTTATTGCGGGTGAGGCTGATATACAATAAATCGTTCACACCAGAGCCAGGTAATTAAGTGGCAGCCGGTTTTATGGCCGTTCGCTTGTTGTGTGACGTGGAATCATTTGGAGTTTTGCAGCGTAATGCACAATATTATGACGTGTTGCTGTGGCATGAGCAGTTTTTATTGAGTTGAGAGTTTGAGTTGACATTTTCGAGGTTTTATAATAAATATAACAGTAATTATATAAATTTAATACTAAATATAAAACAGGTTGTCATTATATAAGTAATGCAACTATCAGTAATGTTTGTTATTGTACTGCCTGTACTGCCCTGTACTGCCCGGGAATCAAACCTGGAGCCCTTGGTGTACAAACCGAAGTCTCAATTATTACACCAGATACTCAACGACTTCATTTTTAACACGGATTTCCTAGAGACTCGGATCCATCTTAAGCCGTTTACGGATTAAGATGGATTTGCTTCTAGATATTTTAGTAGTAGCACACCTACCAAACCGCATTGGAATAGGTAGTAGATTCGGTGAACCACCAAAAAATTTTATCTTTAAAACGTTCTATCGGTAAAACAATCTATCGGTAAAATCAATTACGGTCGATGAGGGGTGATTTTGGTGAAGTAATCTACGACTACGACGACTACGACGATGTATCTTTCGGTATAGGTACATTTTACGTTCAGGTCTGAAAGGGTAGCTCAGTCTGAACTATTCCTAGTTACGTCTTAAAAATATGATTACAGTAGCTATGTTCATTTGTAGAGGGTTATATATGCAGTGTTTTACTGGATACTTCAGATCGCATGTCTCAAGTTACCATTCACCAGGAATTCATAACCTCACTGTTGAACTATGAGTTAATGGTTTCCTGGCGATGTTTGCTAGACTAGATCCTTATGCCAGTTAATATTTAAGTTGGCTGTATAGTTTAAAAAATAACACATTTATACCATAAGATAATGATACTAGGCCATGCACCTGCATAACCAAAATGCCAATTTACATCAGCCTCGAAAACGTACAGGTTATAATCAACTAACTAATAAAATAAATAGTAACCAAATGTTTCCAATATTTCAATCAAAATTATGCCAATGGTAACAAAATAGAAATTTGTGCCAAAAGATTTTTCTTCAAAAAAATCCTCTCCGCTAGTATTGCGTAAACAATAATCTACTTGATACTTGTATTATCCTACAAAAAAGGTATAAAACACAGTAGAAATATTAACAAAATACTAAGCGATATTTACATGGTTTCTGCGGGCGTTACTTCAACAGATTTAATTGTACAGTACTATTAATTATTTTTTGACTTAAGACTAATTGAATGGTTTAACTAAAAAAATAGGTTGATTATTAAATAAACTGTAGCAAAGATTTTAATGCCATTACATTTATTTGTAATGACACTTGTCTTTTCATAATAAGTTAACTTCTTCATCTAACGATTACCAGGGACCAGTCTTATAAACCAGCCTTCTTATCTTTTACCTACATAAGTAAAGAAACAGACCTGATGGAAGTGTTACAGCCAATATTTATTTCACTACATACACTAGCTTCCTATTTAGGTACATATTTATAGGTTAGCCTAGAAAAGGTATGAAGATTTGTCTCCCGCCTGCAATACCATGAAACGAATATACTGTTTGAACTATATGGTTAAGCTTCTTTTTCCATTTTCAGTAGGTATTTTTAGCAGTCTGGCTTTCGTTTATTTTTTAAATATATTTTTTTTCTGGTGTTTTAGTTTACTTTTATATAGATATTAGTTCAGAGAGCTCGGAACAATGTTTTCTATTTCCTAAAAATTTTCACTTTTAAGATCAATATTTCGCAAAGGAAGCATTGTAAAAAGAAAAAAAAAAGAATTATATGCTGCCGACATTTTAAAAAGCAGAAATAAAAGAAATTATAGCGTAATTTCACACACTCTTAAGTTCTATAGTGTCCAGCGGGACACAACCAAAAAAGGTGGAATATCTCACACAAGCTTAAAAGACCTTTGACTAGGTGGAAGATTCGGTACTGAGTCGTCATGGTAGGAACCACCGCAGTGCCAGAATTCGTCCCGTGAAATAGGAGTGTTTTGAACTTCTGTATTTCGGCAAGAGGGCAATGTAGCCAGTAAAATTACTAGGTATAAGATACTATTGTCTTGGATAACGGTCGCAGTACGGCATGGATGGAGAATAATACCAGTCTTTTAGTTGGTGTTCTCTGTCATGGTCAGGCGTAACACGTACACTTTGCAATAAAAATATAAAAAAAAGACTAAAACAACTTATTTTCTTTTATTTTTCCCAGAAACATTAAGGCGCTTAGTTCAAATGTAGTTACTCTTTTTTTTTCTTAAAAATTTGAGAGCGATTGACTGCTATCTCTTCTAATGAAAAGTCTCGATGCAGACTAAGGTGTATCACACAATGCCTGGAATACCCTTAAATTGTACGTATCGGCAAACACAGACGCAGAAAGTTCATTCCATCGCCTTTTAGTTCGGACGATGAAGGAAGAACTGAACTTTTCCGTAATTGCTTAAATTGCATGCTTGAAAAAAATATTACAAGACGATAAAGTACGATGTTATTTGATTTCGCCACCAGGGAAATAACGCGCGATACTATGCTAAAAATAATCCATATCACTGACTTGCAGCCGTCCGGACGGCTTAGCTGACCCATATTCCCGTATTATCCCATATGTAGAATAGTTTAGTTTAGAAAGAAATTTTGTCGCATGTTCTATATTCCCATTCTACATTCCCATGTCACAGCTACCCATCTCCAAATAACTATGCTGTGCGGAAAGCCCTGCAGTAAGCATTGTAGGCTGATGATGATGTCACAGCTAAAACTTACTATTCCTGTCCTCTGCTGGTGGTCTGTTCACCTTCAAGGAGGGCAGAGGACTCCCAAGAACGCCCGTTAGAAATATTCACCTAATAATATACAATTGTATTTATAAAAATATACATGTATATATCGCCAGTGACATCTTGTCCCAATTTAGGTAAAACTTTTGAATAATGTGAACAAAAAATGTATTATTTATGGACATATTTCTAAAAACGTACATAATTACTATATATAAAAATATCCAAGTTAATACAGCTTGAACACAATCATTTGTATTCCGCGGGTGTTGACTCTGGGACATTCGGTGAAGTAGTCAAATTAGCCTTGAATGATGATACAGAGAGGCTAAGAACGACTTTGAGACATATCATAGCCTACCATAGCATATCTCAGAGTCGTTTCGTGTAGCTTTTTGTGTTGAGCCACTTAACCAAGTATATGCAAGGGGTTTAATCATTTCAGATTTTTCGTAGTGTAGGCAGATAGCAAACAAACCATAATAATAGAACTAACATTGGCTTATCGATGGATAGTGTAAAAGATTTTAGAAAAGTTACAGAGAATAATCACGCAATATATGTAAGTAGCACAGTTTTTCCGTACACATTTAAGATGTACGTTCTAAGCTTCCTTTTTACCACGGCTTAATAACGTTGTTCATGAATAAAACAGCGTAGTAGCTATCTTTTAATTATACGCCTAAATTGTTTCACGAAATCGCGGAGGACGGTGCTGTTTACTCACAACTCAAGCACATCTCTTCCGTTCATTGTAACTAATTAATGTACCCACACCAAGTTATTTCCATTACACTGTTAACATTTTACACAATCCCAAACTCACCGTCAAACATTAAAGCAACACAGTATACATTGTGCAAAAAGAAAATTTATTTGACGTTCTTGTTCGTAAACCGGACAACATTGTATGTTTGTATTTTACAAGTCTTAGAGCACAAAGTGAATATCCTATTGTTCGCAGTAAGACTGCGGCTACACTGAGTAAACTTGGACTAGGTACTCCAAAGTTAGAAGACAACGCGAGGCAGCAAAAATGTAATATAAGACAGCCAACTAAACTATCTTATATGTTCAGTCTACGTTATGTAATGTGTTTATATTATGTAAATAATTGATTTGATACTTCCATTTGTTTATAGATATTTTGTGCAGGACGACAAGAACTCATTTGATAAAGATTGTTAAAAATAAGAGTACTTTTACTAACGTAGGTGTGTATAAAGTGTAAGTATACGTTCTTTTTATTAATATACTAGCTTTTGCCCGCGGCTTCGCTCGCGATAAATTCGGGATAACATGGCTCCACTTTCCTGTGAAAAAGTGTGTGTTTTCCTTAAAAAAGGGATTATTTATCCAGAATTTAACGCGAGCTAAGCCGCGGGCAAAAGCTACTATGATATATAATTATAAATAAGATTCCCCTCCCCCCCCCACCTGTAAAGGTTTTGGGGTCTATTTCCGAAAAAAACATATATATGCTATATATATATATTATATATATATATATATATATATATATATATATATATATATCACTATTTCAATGATCCCTCCCCCTACCTCTAAAGGTTTACATTTTTGTAACATATATATGTATATATATATACTGAAAAAAGTCTGGTATTATATCCCCCCTTCCCCTCTCTTCTAAGGATTTTGGGGCCGATTTCGGAAAAAGGAAAATGAAAGATTTATTGTTTGTGACTTACAGCACTCATACCAATGTTTAGCTTTCTACCTTAAAAAACTGCCATATTTTTTCGTTTCTGACAAATAGTCCGCATACCAAATTTCAGCGTCGTACTTCAAAAATTGCGGAATGTTCCATACAAACTTCCAACCCCCATTTTAGGGAAGTGGGGGGTGAAAACGGGACAAAATGTAGCCTAAAACCTATTCTAGGTTACCTTTTATCAACATACCAAGTTTCAATAAAATCTTTCTTAAAAACTGCGAAAAATTGGATATGATACTTCCTCCCCTATTGGAAGGGTTTGAGGGTAGATTATTGAAAAAAAATAATTATGACATATTTTTCGTTTCTGAAAAAAAGTCCGCATACCAAATTTCAGCATCGTACTACAAAAATTGCGGAATGTTCCGTTCAAACTTCCAACTCCCATTTAAGGGAAGTGGGGTTTCAAACGGGACAAAAAGTAGTCTTAAACCTATTCTAGGTTACCTTCTATCAACATAGCAAGTTTCAATCAAATCTACATTAAAAACTGCGAAAAGTCGGACATGACACTTCCTCCCCTTTTTGAAGAATTTGGGGGTGGATTTCTGAACAAAAAGTTATGCCATATTTTTTCGTTACTGAAAAACAGTCCGTATACCAAATTTCAGCGTCGTACTTTTTGAAGAATTTGGGGGTGGTTTTCTGAAAGAAAATTATGCCACATTTTTTCGTTTAAACCTATTCTAGGTTACCTTCTATCAACATACCAAGTTTCAATAAAATCTACCTTAAAAACTGCAAAAAGTCGGACATGACACTTCCTCCCCTTTTTGAAGAATTTGGGGGTGGATTTCTGATAGAAAAGTTATGTCATATTTTTTCGTTTAAACCTATTCTAGGTTACCTTCTATCAACATACCAAGTTTCAATAAAATCCGTTCAGCCGTTCAAGCGTGAAAGCGTAACAAACAGACAGACAGAGATACTTTCACATTTATAATATTAGTATGGATTATCATGGCTTACTACAATTACAGAGGAACAGTTTTAATGATTCATAGACTGACGCTTTATTTATTAAAATAAAGTTTTTAACCCATTGATAGCAGAAGTTTCATGATTTTCTGTATTATATCCGTTAATAGATAAACGAGTTAAGCAAAAATTTAATTGAAGTATAGTCAAGAATTTACAGAAATACTACTGCCGTGTGAATAGAAAACAGAGGCGTTTAGTGCTCGAGTATACGTTTGTTTGCTTTGTCAAAGTCCACAGCACAACAACTTAGGTTCTCTCTCGTGGACTATTATCAAAGTTATTAGATGCCACATACAATCACCGAGTTTGATTGCGTATTTAAGTTAGGGAGAACGCCATTATAGGGCCCGTCGTATTATCACTGCTGATCATAAATTCTGATATTATCAACCGCTTTGTAACTTCATAAAGTCAAAGATCCAATGGTACCGCGGTGACAGATGACTGAAATGTAATTAGGTAAGCATTGTGGTGTTAATGAAACGTCAAAAAGTCAATTCTCAATGTATTTTTTCGCTCTATCGTGTTATCTATATCTGCAATTGGATCGAAATTAATTAGACTAAATCTTGCCTAGCTAGCAGCTTATTGGAAACATCCAACCTAACCAACACGTGTTATATACCGGTGAGTGATGACGGTTTCCAGTCCCCCTTCCCTCCACAATTTATAAAAACATAGGAGAAGACAGTAGACGATGTATGGCTGTTATAGTAGTAATATGAGCTACCGTTTCGCTTAGACCTAATGAACCTTTAACACTGCTTCTGTCATGGTCATGCGTATCAATTACCGCCCGGTGAGCGAGCTGACCGTCCCGTTCACTTAACAAAAAAAGATGGTGACTATTTATTTCTAAATATCTGTTAGATGAAGACAGACGACTAGTCTAAAAACAAAACTGGAAATGTTGTTTCATCCAAACATCCATGATAGGGTGGTTTGAGAGACATTAAGAAGTTTTACAGCCAGCTATCTGCTGCTACATTATCCTTGCCTCTAACTACCCCTATCCAATGTTTACTTCGTTGCAACAAAACATGCTTCTCAACCATATAAGTTTGAAAATTTGCACTTGCATTTCACTCTCGCCGATATCCCTGCGATATGCGGAAACTTAATATTACGTTGCATATTAAGTTTTTAGTTTTCAAGCAGTTTCTCTGTCGCCGCGAAAGTTTGGTCACACAAAAACTGTGTGATTATAAATCATCTCCAAAGTTACGCGGAAGTGGAACGTCGCTAGACATTCTCCTATAGTAATAAATAATTTTGTTTCTTACTCGCCGGAGAGGGCCGGAATTAAATACGCCATGTTTCACGGCAGCCTGCGGGATAAGTATGCGGTAAATTGCACTTTGAGAGTCACATGTTTACGGTTTAGGTGTGTTAGTACGTTTATCTCTATTTTAGCAACTATGCTTTTATTTTATTTTCCTAAATAAATAGGACTACTGCTTTACATATTTACTAAGAAATTGGCTCTGGCAGAAGACTCTCGCAATGGACTACTGGAATACGTGTGATCTCCTTAAACACGTGTGATCTTCTATAATTTTGCGTGGTTTTCTACACTTAATAGCTATGTTAGTCCTTCCGAGCTAAACCTAAGTTATTTTTTAGAATTTTTGTCATGCGTGAGGAAATAAATAAAAAAATTACCAAGCCTTCCAATTATAGACCAATTGCTATCACCTCCTTACTTTAGCTTTACCTTAAAGTATGGAACGTATAATAAAACAAACGTATTATAAACGTATAACAAAAAGCTCCTGGCATACCTATACGATAACAGTTTGCTGAGTGATCGTCAGTACGGTTTTCGCCTTGATCGGTCCACTGGTGATCTTCTTACGTATGTCACTCAGTATGGCGAAACCATTGAGAAACACGGCGAAGCTCTCGCTGTTTTTTATGACATCTTGAAAGCATTTGATAGGGTGTGGCATGACAGTCTCAAAAGCAAGCTTCTTTATGGTTTACCTGCCACACTGTGTGACTGAATTTCCGACATCCTGAGTGAACGTTTTATTAAAGTGGTCATTGATGACTGCTCTTCCGACTTATTGGCTATAAATGCCGGTGTTCCTCAGGGATCTGTTCTCCCTGCAACACTTTTTCTACTGCACATCACCGATCTGTTGTGCCCTGGTAACTTTGGATATGCAGACGATAGCATTGTGACAGAGAGATACATATCCAGTGCCTGCGCCAGTGTCGCTGAGACCGAGTCCCTTAGAAAAGCTATGGTGGAGAGGTTGAATTTAAGGTTAAAAGCTGTGTATTGATCTGGGAACACCCAGACCAATACAAACTGACTTGTTCATACACATTCATATATATGCATAGAAAACATTATATGCATAATATGTATGTATTTACAAAAAAAGGAAAGAAGTATGTATATCGATTGTTTAGTATTCATATTACACGCCATATGCTTAGTTTGGGACTAGATGGTGCTGAGTAATTATCAGTGGATATTTATTATTTATTTATTGACAGTGATTTCATAATTGGATTCAATAAATTTTAAATAATCTACTGACATTCACACAGCGCTATCTAGCCCCAAGTTAAGCATGAAGCTTGTAGTATTAGTACTAAACGACGGATTCACATACTTAATATTTTTTTGTAAATACATAAATATTATGCATCGATACACCTTGACCGATACAAACAGAAATGTTCATGCACAAAAATGTTTGTACTGCCCGGGGATCGAACCCGAAACCCTTGGTATAGTATCCGACGTATCAACTATTACACTAAATGAATCGTTGAATATAGGAGTCATGGGTATTGTGAAATCTACATACATAAGTACACATACCACACGGTCCCGGGAAAATACAGCCAAACCTAAACTAACTAAAATGATAGACGCCTACCATAAAGACTAAAGTGTTCGCCCGTTTCCTCTGGTGTTTTCGCTGACAGCGCCCAGTACAATTAAATTAGGACCTCAGAGTTTTCTCTCTGTATTAACTTCTGATTAAATTCGTTTCAAGGTACGCCCAGATTTCCCATGGGCTGACCCGACTCCGAATTCTGAGTGCCAATGTGTTGTCCCAGTGTTGATTCTCACTCATAAGGAAAAGGTATTACGACCTGCGTCCGTAAATGGCCCTTGTAATGGCTCTATAAATTATACCACGCTAAAAGCCCCGTGGAGGTATAGATAAATAATAACGGAGCGATCGGATAATATGTTTAGTGACGACAATAGGCTCGCTTTCGGGCATCACGCTTTGATATAAATATTTTGGATATTGTAAAATACAAAATTGGATAAGGTTCGGTTATCCAATATAATATTTTAATTAACAAGATTTTATCGGTGACGTTGTTACTAAAGTGATTAACTTTTCACGAGATCGTTTACATCAAATAATCTTTTGCTATAACAACTAAGATATGATGTCAAGTTCGCTTTATACTAATACTATAAATGCGTAAGTAACTCTGTCTGTCGTCTACTCGTATATGAAATTTGGTTTGGTGGTAGACTGGAATCGGACATATGCTATTTTTTGCCCAATTCTAACCCCCCCTTTCCTTGAAATGGAGGTGGAAGTCTGTATGAACCATTCGTATTCATACATTTGTACACAGACTATATTTCCGCAAATATGGCCCCAAAGACTTAAAACAAGAGTTTCCGCAGTTTTTAAGGTAAAAGCCAAAAATTGATGAAAATACGTATCACCCAGATCAAAACAAACAGACATGTTCATGCAAACAAACGTTTTTTAAAAAGGTGTTGTGTATTAATAAGATACCTTGGTTAGAGTTCATAACTACTCATGTGCATTTATTACAAAAGTAAAATAACAAAATGCACGATAGTAGCAAAAGTTTACTCATTCTGAAAAATAAAGATCTCAAGTCTGATCTAAAGTTTGAAGTGTAACGCTAATCTAGCGCACATACCAAGCATTCCTCACGCGGCAGGTTCTAGGCATTCAACCACTTAACATTCCGGGACTCTGCGTTTGCCACAGAACAAGCCGTCTCTATGGTAGGATTTACAACGCAATTATGTAGTTAACTTGCCAGGTGGTTTCGTTTCGCATAACTTTCAAAAAAATACTGGTTTTGAAAGTTTTTAATAAATTTTCATCATAATGTTCGCCAAATCCTTAATTACGATGTGTATTTTAGTATTTACAAAGAGATTTAAAAAAAACTGTGGTGGTTAGTTTGGCGATAAAAGTCAGCAGCGTAAAAATCTGATAATAATCTAGTACGAAAGTTTATTCCGCAAAGCAGCAGAAATCGAGGTTCTTGATATTACCAATTTAATTGAGGTACTTAATAATATTTTTTCCTTTAATAAATGTGGTAAGCAATTGTATATGATATATATTCAAGTCTTACCTAACAAAGTAAATACTTCTAGCTAAATTTTAATTATCACATGAACATTATCTTGTTGTATTAAGAAGCTAAAATTCTTTGTGCTTTTACAAAATAAAGAATAGATTCTTATTGTCTTCATAAGCATGTTCAAGAACAAAAAGATATATTTAACAAAGCTTATTTGAATTGTTATACTTTTATTGTTTTCTCCGTAATTTAAGTAACAATCTTGATTTCTAAGAATCGCCTTTGATCACAATTTTCTATTTCATGTTAGATTTGTAATCTGCAAACCTTAGAGATGTAAAGAATTAGATTATGACAAAACTTGCCTACTTATGCTCGGATATTAAGGAATTCTAAACGTTTTTTCTAGTACGAGTAAGAATTTGTTACTCGTTTTTGTGCATTTCGAAAAGTGCGAGCCAGGTTGAACAGCGGAGACTCTCTCTTAGCGTAGACAACATCTCTTAGCGGAGAAAAGATTCGTCTGGGTCTTCGACTCATTTAAACCTCACTAAATTGGTATCAGCCCAATGGGCCACGGCCTGTAGAGTTAGGTTGGATCGAAGGACCATCACCTCTCTTTGAGCATCGTTTCAGCTTTGGATGATCTTGCACTGGATAAGTATCTCTCTACAATAGTGTTGTCGTCTGACCCTACAATACCGAGCTGAAGCAGATCGTTAATATGAATTAGAAACAATGTTGCAGAGAAAATAGACCTCTGAGGTACACCAGCATTAATTGCCAATAAGTCAGACGAGCAGCCTTCAATGAACTAACCGTTCCCTCAGAGTACCCAGATGTGCTGGGATTCCGTAGGCTGGAAGCCAAGCAATAAAGCCGTCATCGCCTTGTCAAACGCCTTCAAAATGTCCAGTGAAACTGCAAGTGCTTTACCAGACTTATCGATAGCTTCACCCCATAGATGAGTGTCATACACCAGGAAATCCCCAGTCGAACGCTGCTTACGAAATCCGTTTACCATCAACCGGTCGTTGATTACACGCTCCATCCATAATCTTGCAGATTATGGAGGCAATTACGATTGGGCAATAGTTTGATGGGTCCGAGCGACTTCACCTTTTGGATACAGGCTGAACGTACGTACGAGAAATGATATAAGTGGGTCAAAATTGGAGACAACTCAGGTGCGCAGTTTCTCAGGTCAATTGCAAGAATTCAACCAAGACCACTAGCTTTACCCTTATCAAGACCACGAAGTAATATGAGCACCTCCTTATGTTGGATTTTGATTTTCGGCATTACCAAATCAGGTGGAACTGAAATACCCAAGTCAAGATGCGAATTCTCAGCAAACAGGGAGGCGAATAAATTTGCCTTATCTTTACCCGTGTGAGCCAATGACCTATCAGACTTCTCCAGTAGAGGAAGTGGAATTTGCCATAGCTGTATGTAAATAAATATAACTTAAACAGTCTTCAATTGTTGGTTTTTGGTGTACAATTATCGATTTATTACCATAAAAAGATTATCATAATGTGTCTTGGAATTGTAAACAAATGTTCACACTGAAAAGTTTTGTTAAGCAAGTTTGTTACATTTGATCCGTTTCGAAGTTGAACGAGTAGCAAGGAGAGCAAGTGTCACCGTAAATTTATTTATTATTCACTTATTGATTCAAGAGACGTTTTCAATGGAAAACGTTCGATGGCAAGCCACTCGCCGCTTGGCTTCCGTGGAAATAATTATTTCGGAGTACTTGAGGGTTCGACATGCTGAGTAAATATCATTAATTCAATTCGCCGTGATAATGTATCCGTGAACTTATAAGAGGGTAAAACTCGCGCCACATTTTAAGGAGAATTAATCAGGCACATGTGACAGATTCATTTACAAAGAGGTAAATTAAATTTCTTTCAGTAAAATATCAATCAATCAATCAACCAACATTCGTCCACTGGTGAACATAGGCCTCGCCAAAAGAGCGCCAACCATTTCGATCCTGAGCAGCTCGCATCCATCCTCAGCCCGCAACCATTCACAAGTCATCAGACCATCATGCTTGCCAAAAAGAGGTCTCCGACTCCATAGTCCATTGGATAATCTGGAGACTTTGTAAAATGTACACTTTTGAAATTGTAATGCGTTGCTTTTTTTCAGCAATGAAAAAAGAAATAATGAATATATTTTTTACATTTTAACGAGACACCAACTAGTTAAAATATAAATTCTGAGTTCCTCTGAACACACCATTAAATATGTTTTATTTGTTAAGATTTTTAGAGTTTATTTAAACAGATTTGCTTTAACACGATCCGATCACTGTCGCAATCGCGGCGGACAAAGCGCGTTAAGTTTCTCAGAACACACGCAATACTTCAAGACCGAGATTCCGTCCACGACGGCCGGGACCTTTCACGCGATTCCTTGTTGGTTCGAACAGTCATTATTCGCGCTACCAGCACGTGCCCAGTCGCTTTTGTCCCCAAACGTATACTAGGTTACTTGCAACGCCTTAAGCCGAGATTCACGTCATACTCTGAGACACCTTAGGCTCGTTGCATAAATATTTTGGCTAAGAGCCATCTGCGGTCGCCAATGGTCCGGTGGAGGTGTGGAGGCCACCTGGCAAACAGAGATAAGTCATTCCAAAAAATGATTTCGGTTTAACCTATTGAACAAGGTCCAATAATAAATGGTCTCATTTTGTGACATATCTTTCTGCATACAGCTTTTTTCAGCGCCTTTAGTAAGTCATAAATTTTCCTTTACTTTATTTATTTATTCCCTATCCAATTATCTCAGCAAATATTTGCAGAAAGGTTTGCATTTCCCATAGGATTGACAAAAATATGTGGTTACACCATAAGACGCTGTCACCTTCACTAAGGCCGATTAGGGGTACCTGTCAGTTTGGCTCAAGGAAATCACGTTCAGACAAAGAAGAGAGCTTTGTCCCTATTCGAAAATTAAGGGCGAATTTAGGAGAGTATTGTTTCTGCTGTTGTTTTTTTCATTTTTAGGTGAAAAAAACGTTTCATGATTTTTTGTAAAAGCTTTCCATACAGCTTATTAAAATATTAACTTAATATAAAGGTCTACTGCAGGATACATTCCATTTCGTACAGAATAGCTTTGGGATGAGCATTCAAAATTGTAAAGATTTTTATGAGATCGGAAGATATTTCGTATATTTAAAAACTATACACAATTTAAAAAAATAATTATTATGTCATATATTTTTCAAGTTATGCTTAGCTTACAATAAGTACTAAACGAGTTAATTCAAAATTAATAAACAAAATACAAGAAAAGGAATCATATAAATTCAAGCAATAATTTGGAGGATAATATAAGGTTTTATACCTCAACATTCGTTATTGTGTACTAAGTTCCTGGATGAATATCTATCTGAAACAAAGAAATTTAGCATTAAATCTTGGAGGGTCCACTTTCAATTAAATAAACGTTTCTGTTCTCTTAATCGTGTTAATGTCTGTCTTTGTTTACGACCTCCTTGTGTTTAGTGCTTTTAGATTGCGTATAAAGTGGATATAAGTGTAAAGGTGTATGTGCCCACCACAGTTTTTATATAATCCAAACAAAAATTTGTGGATCAGCAATCAAGAAGTTATTTCAATAAATGTAATACCTTACACAAAAAAATTAGAAAAGTTAACTTGCAAGCTATTATGATACTATTTCCAACAAGGCAAGAAAAACTTAATAAAAATATATTTTACTAAACATTACTTTTGCGTGCGACTTTGTCCGCGTGAAATAGTAACAAATATAATTATTCCTTGCTTCTCCGCTACTATTATTCTTAGGATGATGATATATAGATTTCCTCAATAAAAAAGCTTTCTAACACTGAAATAATTTTTCAAATCGTACCCTTAGTTCCTGAGATTAGTGCGTTCATAAACACAAACAAACAAACTCTTCAGCTCTATCTATAATAATCTATCTCTAATTTATAATTAGATATGAAATATTCAAACTTTCCTACCAGACAATTTTCTAACTCACTCTGCAATTTCTCAACTAAACTAAGAAAAAGTAAAATGTTTTTCCAAAGTCCTTTCAATGGGATTTGGACCCACGACAGATCACTACACACTAGACCGTGCGTCATGTTATTACATATGAAAAAATTAAAACTTAAACTTAAAAAAGAATAAAACAACAACGCATTCGACATACCTACGAAAGGGAATTCATCTCACATCCAGCTGATTCATAAACTGGAAATGTTATTTCATTTATTTGTGACAGCAGACGGACCGCTCGAACGTTAAATTTGTTGCATTTTGCAGTCGTTTTTGCTCGTCAAAAACACGAATTCGCTTCGCTTTCTGCACATGAGCACATTTAAATTAACCGGCTGGTATGTGTACCATTAACTGGTGCATCTTACGGAAAACTGCATTAAGTATTATTCACCATCGAATGAACTAGCTCTTCGGAATAATTTTATCAAGCTAGAATTAGTTTAAGTGTGCTGCATACCTACTTTTGTAGATAATTAATTCTTCCTTACGCTCAATGGCTGAAGATGATGCGTCCCACAAAGGAAACTATATCTAAGTAGAAAGTTCCACTTAGGCGACTATACGCCTTTGTGGGCGCATTCATTAAATAAACAAGCTTTTAGTGGTTTAAAACATAGCAGATAGTTCTGAACGTAACATACGCGAAAAGTTTTAACAAATATTAGTTTCGGTTTGACCGCTGCGAATCTAAATACAATAGAACACTTCTCGTCAATGCTTTTTAAACTTCTCATCTGATTAAGAAGCAATTATTTTTTCAGATGACCGATTCTTGTCTTGGCAGAATGAACAAGTAGCTATGTTAAGTACAAGTTTTTCACTTGTATCAAAGAATGTCGATGTTTTTATTTTTCAATTAAAGACTGCTAAAGTTTAATTATGTAGGAAGTCTTTTAAAATTTTCGACCCTTTCTTATTCAGACAAATAACGAAACGCATGCGTATATCTTTTTGACATTAAAAAACTTGCATGCACACAAACCCCACATTTTTGTAATATTAGAATAGAAATATAATTATGAATCCTCGTGTTTTTTAATAAACAACTACATTGATTTACAATAATTTGTTATTCGAGTTTTAATTAAATAGGAAGCAAGCTTATCGCATTTTCAATGTGGTTTCTTCAAAGAATATTAATTCACAAGTTGTTTTAATATAAAGTTCAGCGATCGTGAAAATTATAATTATTATATTGTTTGCATCAAAACTTGTGAAGGACTTAAAACTTCTCCTTATTTGTCCCTTCCTCGAGGAGCTTATGAAAACAGTTAAACCTAATTCCAAAACAAAGATGTTTCACTTGACGCGAAACAAGTGTTAATTTAAATCGCTCGTGTAAGTTCAATAAGACACTCGTTCGTGACATTTACTTTATTCCCACTTTTTTGAAAACTAATTTTTAAACTCTTACATCGTAAAGGTAACATTTCATTTAAATATATACTTTGAAAATTATAAATTTAATAATTTTGAAATTATAAATATAATTATTTTGAAAATTAATCTTGTCTGTAAATGTAAACTACTGCGGCAATCAATTGATTTACTTAAGTTTTTTCTTAATACTCTCTTCTCTCTCTTCAACCTATCGCATTCCACTGCTGGACATGGGTCTCCCCCATTTTGTGCCAAATATTCCGGTCCTCCGCTTTCCACATCAAGCCTCCACATCGACCTTACGCAAGTCGTCGGTCCATCGAGCCGAAGGGCGTCCTACTCGTACGCTTCGCTTGCCAAGACGCGGTCTCCACTCCAGAACTCATCTGCTCCAACGGCCATCGGTTCTGCGACATACGTGACCAGCCCACTGCCACTTCAACTTGCTGATCCGGCGGGCTATGTCGGTAACTTTAGTTCTCTTACGGATTAAATAATTTCTGATCTTATCCCTAAGAGGGACTCCAAGTATAGCTCGCTCCATTGCGCGTTGAGTGACTTTGAACACACTTCTTATGACACACTGATAGTTAATAGGAAAACTTGTTCTATTAAAGCTATACATATAATTTAGGCTGCCCGTTATCTTGCACATAAATATCGTTAAATTAAATATATCAGCACGTAGGGAAGTCCTAAAATCACAATATCATATTTTACAATGTTTATATAGCACACCCTGCGTTTCCATGATATACCGTTTGGCGTAAATTATCTATGTCCACAGGTGTCTGCGCACATAATCTCAGTTAGAAGCTGTAACGTGATCCTGGCAAAACGGCCGGTCGGTTATGACCACTGAAATATCCAAACATACATTGCTTGTTTACATATAACTGAGGAAAAGCCGTTTCATATATGTAATACAAATTGCCACATACATTCATACAGCGTAATTCAGTCCCAATTTGAGGAATAAGCTTTTTAAACAGCAATATAACTGATCTCTTTAACCTTTCACACTCCACTGCTGAGCATAGATCTCCCCCATTTTGGCCCAGGTTACCCGATCTTCCGCTTTTCTCATCCAGCCTCTACCGGAAATCCTTCGCAAGTCATCGATCTGTCGGGCCAGAAGGATTATATTATTATACACGTATTCAAGTCGTATTGAAAAACTGATTCTCGGATATAGGTACTGATATATGTTATCGCCTTTGCTTTAAGCGTTTTAATGCCAATTGATTGTAGCACTAAAATTCTGACGCGGTGATTAGCTACCCCGCAGTTGATGCAGCTATGCTTGATTGGACGTGAATATTCAATTACTGTTCTGAATGAAGCTATAGTAATAATAGCGTTGCAACTAGTTGCATTACATGAAACCAACCATCGTGTATTTTATTAAAAGTGTAAATTTTAAAAACATGCTTCGTTAACCTTTGTTTAGACTATGGGGTTGTAAAATGCTGATATATGTATGGTCTGAGGGACCACCCCTAAGATTATAAAAAAAACTTTAACAATATTTAGTATTAGTCTCAAAACAATTGTAGATCCAAAAATATTTTAAAAGTGTAAATAAAAATACAGCTCTTTAAGTTTGGTCCCTCAGCCCTCATATACTGTAACCGAGATTTCGTAAATGATCATCAGTACGAACTTAATTTCATTGCAGGTTTTTAGTAGAACTTTTATAAAGCCTATTTAGAAAATACCAGGCCACAAGGTGGTGAACACAAAAAGTTCAGAGGTTTTTATTGTGGGCCCTCAAGTTGTAGTAATATGAAAAGAAGTCTAAAAAAAGAAGGTGTTGTGACATACGAACGTACAGACATGCATTTAAAAGGGTTCACTAGGCATCATAATGTTAGCCTTAGCCTGTTTCAATGGACCAACAAAAATAAACTAACAAAATGATAATTACCTAAATAAAAATTAACATTTTATTTATTTGTTGATTCGGCGGTTGCCAAGCTGCTTTTTTCCCAAACATATATCAGGCTACAAGCCCCCCGCAAACGCCCTAGCCGAGGTTTGAGTCCCACTCTGAGGACCTTAGGCTCGTTCGTTAATTTTAGGGCTGAGAACTATCTGCGCTATCCAATTGCCCGGCGAGGCTGTAAAGGTCACCTGAGGCCAATGGCTGTAGTTAGTTCGAAAAAAAAATTCCTGTCGTAATATCATATATTAAAGTTTATGGCTTATTTCGTTATAACGTAAATACTTTTTTTAATTATTAGATTTAGTAGAAATTTATTCGAAATCGTGAACACATTGGACTTTCTAATATTCTTCTATTAAGGAATTTATCACAGGCATATGTAAATCTAAGTATGTGGATTCACGGACCATTTTTACACGTCGATACCTCTAAAGTTCTACTGAAATCGTAACTGAGAAAAATACGGATTTATTGATGGAATAAAAAAAACACTAAATGCGTTTTTCGTAATGTGTAAACTAAGAGAGGTGTTCCTCTTAATAATAACTTCGCAACTTTTGTGTTTACAAAAAAAACATCCCACCGCCCCACCTCGGGGCCTGGTCTTTTGTAAATAGACTTTACAAAAGTTTTCCTAAAAATCTGCAATAAACTTAATTTTGTACTTAAGATGGTTTCCGAGATCTCGGTTTCAGTATCTGAGGACTGAGGGATCACACTTAGGAGGCTGTTTTTTTTAAATTTCACTTTTACAAAAATGTTTAACTCTTTCTACAATTGTTTGGGCTACTAAATATTGTAAAGTTTTTGTAAATCCAGGATGTACCTCAATCCACACACACACATACATGCATACATACATGCATAGGTTGTAAGTAGTACACTCTGTTTATTTTTTAGTCATATTCGCAAGATAAAAATGTTATTTTTTGCAAAACAATAATTGATTGCTAGAAAATTAACTAAGCGGGAGCTTTGGAATCAAAAGGATATCGTTGTGAAATTGGAGCGAAGTTTTATTATTTGATACATAATTAATTCATAGAATGGCGAACGTTCTAGACCTGAAACGCTCGCCGTTTCGACGATCGTAATTATTCATAAAACCTCAACGTGATTTCATATTACTTATTCTGCGCCGAATAACGTTAAATCGATAATCTTTGAAGTAATTTATACAAGTACATTCCGTTAGGAGAACGCTGTATTATAGAAGATAGAAGTTTCCCCGTAATGCCAGTTTTTGCCATCGCCGGAGTGTTGTTTCTGACGTTATTCATTTCGAGGTTTAAGACCGGCGCTGTGCGATCCCTTTATTTATTTTACAGCCTCATGTCAAGTCCACGCCACGAGCATTTGTCTCCGGGACGCGTATTATCTGTTATATAAGACGTGTGAGACTCGCTTTATATTTGGTACACTTATGCGCGTAAATCACACTTATGAACACCTCAACCTTCAGATCGGTAAAATTAACGTGTATTTGTTACTGCGGTAGACAAGGGTAGGTCATTACATTCTGGGAAGTGTCCAGTGGAACCCTTTTCGTTGAATATGAGTAGAATTATGTTGGGGATATCGATAGCGCTGTTATCATAGAATAGAGTCAGTGTTGTTGATCCACATTTGCACCACCCTTAACTAAATAGTGATAGTGAATTTCACATAAAAGTAAAGTATGGTGACTTCAATAATCCTACTTGAGAACATCACAGCTTGCAAGTAAGTTAAGTTTTAAATAGTGGTAGACTCCGGTAATGAGTCATTTAATTAGATTCACCGTAGTGCCAGATATGGGTGTCAGGATCAGAGCGCTGTAGCTATTAAAATTACAAGTATATGATACCTAACTAACTTGTGTCGTCTCGGATGATAGGCGCAGGGCAAATAATAACTACTTAATGTAATTAATTTTCTTCGACACTGCATCAATCATGGTCAGGCGTTTCACTTGCCACCAGGTGAGCGAAAAACCCGTTCATAACAATTTACGTTTCAATCGGAAAAATAGAAAGTTACGTATGGCGGGAGATTGCGCAAAATTAATATGAGTGACAAAATAGAAAATGGTTTCTTTTTGCCATACATATACATTAATCATCCTCAAACCGCTCATATTGTCTTTGTACCCTCGATAGTATAATAATATTCAAACTTGACACTGGAAAAATTCAAATTACTATTTTACTATATTGTGAAAATCCCACAGGTATTAAATTAAATTTAATGGTTAGTGGCTTTGGTGCGATCAAATTAATATATCGGATGCGGTAGAGTGGCTCACACGGGTTCGGCCGACTCGTCCGCGCGTGTCTTAATACGAGAGACCATAGTTTAAACACGAATGGTATCAAGTGATAAATTCCGTGTTCTTGTCTAGACGAAGTTTTTCATATAACGGGTTGGACGTCGACATTAATGGTCTGACTGCATTTAACTTGCTGCTACTAAATTAACACCCGAATTAGTGAAGGCTTTAAACACTTCTAAACTTTCCATTGTAGCTTACGACTGCTCTTCTCTGTAATGACGGAATATCATGGGTCCGGTTCAGAAACAATTTGATTTTAGTTTAATTTCACTAAGAATTTTGTGAGATAAAAAAGATTTTCATTGTGACAAATCAAATTTTTCTTTTTACTTAGTATTCGACTACATTCCTTTGCGTTGTTTTATTTTGTAGGTACCATGATTTATAATAAATCAATGCATATATTTAGGTGTGCATAGAAATATTATGATCTACACCTTTTGACGACCAATCTGGTGTAATGATGGTTGAAAAGTCATTAACCAGGTGTTCGCTCCCGGGCAGTACAACCATTTATGAGCATGAACGACCATGTCTGTTAGTTTTGGTCTGGGTGTTTTCTATGTATAATAAGTATGTATTTACGAAATATTATATGCCGAACTAAAATATTACTCAAAATTTGTTTCATTCATTACATTCATTTAATAAGTAAATTTATCAGTGGTAGTGCGATGGATAAAAACAAGCTTTTTCAGCATTTTTAACCAAATTTTTATATTTTTCTTAACTGTTGTTATTTTACATTAAAACAAATGAAAAATAGTTGACTAATGAAAATACCTAAAAATTTTTATGATTAATGCTCAAAACGTGCCATGCCGTGATTAACTCGCAATGAAACAAAGTTAAATACCCATCCGCGCACAAGAGTGACAAAGATGTATTTTATACCGAACATTCGGTGGCTTAATATTCGGCGCTTCGGCGTACATCGATACCGATTATTCGGTGAAATCACTATTTGAGGCAACTCGCTAGATCAATCAACGGCAACTAGATCAATATACAATACAAATAGTGTGTGAATGTGTATATACTCTAATGTTTGTTCGCACGGAGATTGAAGTCATTCCACTACTTCGGTCATTAAACTATAAACCAATTTCTTTACAAGGTACTTTCTAATTTGAGCATTATATTTAAAAGCATAATTTTTAACTTTATCATCTAAACTTAAAATAAAAATTTGAATACTAAAACAACGGAGATGGAAAGGAACTTTCATTTGCTTGCTTTTCATTTTTTATTCGAGACGATGAACAAAACCATGGCCTGGTAAAATATTTTAGGAGTTTCTGATAATGATACTTTAAATAACAATGGTTGTATTTTTTTGCCTTTGGCGCAGCTTGATTTCAGAATAGCGATGCATTTTGGCTACAATGGCGTCATATTAAAAGCGTAGTAGATACAATATTATACTCGTAGTAACAAACTATTTTTCGTAATGCAAAATAATTAAATTATTTATTTTGGCTTCTGGCGTTTAATGGCAGATAAAGCACATTTAAATGAAATTAAGAAAGATATAGTAGGTTGGTCTGTTTTATTCAATGTATGAAAGCAACTAAAGTGATATTGATCGAAATTCGACTTACTTATACAATAATTTTAAAATAACCCCGTGAGTGCAATATTATTGGATAAGATCTCTTTAGCAAATGCATCAAAATTTTTCCAGATACAAACATAAAATATATATACATAATTTGAAAAGTTTACACATTAATAAACTCAATCCCTACTTCTAAGCTTGCGATTATTCTCTCTCTCTCTCTCTCTCACTTTAACCTATCGCACTCAATTATAAGTCAGATATATTGATCTTCCGCTTTTATCATCAAGCCTCTACCAGCGACTTTCGCAAGTTGTCTTACCATTGGGCCGAAGGGCGTCCTACGCTACGCTTCCAAGACGCGGTCTCCACTTCAGAACTCGTCTGCTCCAACAGCCATCGGTTCTGCGACATACGGGATCGTTTCAATGCCTTTAATTGCCGAGCAGGTGGCTATATCGGTAACTTTAATACAGATTAAATCATTTCTGTTTTTATCCATAAGAATGTCCCCGTGCATAGCTCGCTCCTTTGCGCGTTGAGTGACTTTGTACTAGTGAACTCGCCGTCAATGTCATGTCGCAGCTGCATATTATTATGTTAGACGGATTATTAACACAATTAATTATTGGAGCCGTCTTTGATTACGTTTTTGCGAAATATACTTGCCATCCACTTAGTTGTGTAGTTTAAATGGGTAACCGCGAGACCTTATTCTGTCTAGCCCAGTTTGAACTTATGTGACTTCAGCACTGGTACAGCCCACAACCAAAGTTTGATTTCAACTATAATTACAACACCAAACTTGGTGACTATTCATAACTTTTGCTTAACTGAATTTTGAACTCTATTGCTGCTGCGGAAGAAGCGTAAAATTAAACAACACAACATTATTACACAATTTTCATGGTGATGTTTGTTGAAATACCGCTGCACTTTTTTCATAATTTCTAACATTAAAATTTTATAAAATGTGTCAGCCTGTTTATTTCCTAAATAAGTGTACCTAACTTTAAATGTTATCTTTTTCACTAAAATAAGTAAAGACTTTACGTATGAATAGTGGACTCGACACAAAAGCGTCAATGTTGGTGTAAGTATTAGGATATTTTGTAAACGCTTGTTTTTACCTAGATATTGAGTAATGAATTCCACTGAGTTGGTAATTTCGAGAATTCTTATTGATGAACTTTATCTTTATTTTATTGCGTGTAATAGCGTCATAGCTACCCTAAACTATGACAATAAATCTGAGTGGCAACAAATTTGATTCACAATAATTGTCAATATGTTAACATACCATTGATGCCATAACATAAAATAAGATTATTATGTAAGTGTTTTTTTGTATATGTTTGTATTATGTTTAAGATTAGGGTTCCAAATAAAAAATATTAACGGTACGATATCTGTCATTGCTTTGAATACATTCATAGAGAAATCAATTAAATGGCACTTGTCATATATTATTTTGATATTGTGGAGCAGTACCCTACCTTATGCGAGAGCGGTAAAAAATATTTCAATTAGTATTTGAAAAACAAAATATGCCTATTTTATTTGTTATATTGCTATCGTATTAGCTCTTAGTCTGTGCAGTGAATTTTCACGGGTTATTAAAGTTATGTTAGAGAGGATATAGAAGGATTGAGGTGATCGACAATTGACTAAGCCCAACCATATCCAAATATCAAAGTGTACTAGAGGTATCTTAGTCATCTAGAAATTTGATTTTTTCGTAATTGTATAAACAATTTTATAATATGACCAAAACTACCCATGGTCTAAAGACATTACTTTCGCATCATGTGAATGGTCTATATATGTAACGAACATAATATTTGGTAAACTTATGAAATTGTTAAGCTTAGCATGGCCTTTACTAAGGCTTAGCACGATATTTCTTATCAACATAAAAACATACTGGTTCAGGTTTGGACTGTGTTACGCATTAAAAAACTTAATCCTTTACTTCTTTGACTCCTTTTTTGTCTATGGGTTCATTTTATGTCATGATAAATATCCCATAATGTATCGCGCTCTTTAGACTAAAAACAACAAAATTTGAACCCGGTTGTGTGAAAATATGCCCGCATATCCAGTAATTGGATCGCATCGTAACTTTGACGTCGATATTCAGTGTAACAATATATTTTATAAATTTAACATTTCGGAAAGCTACTATGGTTACAGATTGTTGTTATGATATAAAGTATACTTGTTTTATTCAGCATGCAGTAATAAAAATACTATATCAAAACCAGATTTAGCCTTTGACCACTTTCACCTTGGACAAATGTTAAAGAAAGAAAGAAAAATAATTTATTGACCGTACATCAAACCAATTACACAAAAAAGTAGTACGTAACAGAGAACAAATAAAGGAGCAACAATTTTAAACAATACAAATGCTCTGTTCTTGCTCGGGCTGACTCTACAAAGTATTTGGGAGTGATTTATGATAGCTTAAATGGGACTCACATATTGCATTGGTTTCTAAAAGGATTCGAAAGTTGCTGTATGCTTTTAAAAACTTGCGCCTAGTAGCAGGCAAGAAGCTACTCATTCAAACATATAAATCCTTATGTGAGTCAATTAACACTTATTGTATCTGTGTCTGGGTGTGCTGCCATAACGTACCTTATTCATCAGGAGAGAGCTCAAAGGGCTGATCAAGGTCTTGCTGTTTCTTCCTATATTGCATCCTACTGTTATGGTTTATGATAAGGCCAAAGTACTATCGGTCCGTAAGCTTTTGTCTACCAAAGCCTTCGAAGGTATCATAGGCATACAATCCCAACTTTACCACAGAATAATAGGCGACGTTTTCGTTGTCCGCTACCACAAAACTTTAGTCCATTTTCACTACCAACAAACACGAGCAAATGATAAATTGGGTTTACTTAATTGCACCCACCATGAATTAAAAAAAGTACTTTACACCTTCTTGCTTTCAACCTGCAGCGATACAATTGAATCCTATCTAAAGCCGATCTGTTAATTGCATAACGCACAACACACACACACACACACACACACACACACACACACACACACACACACACACACACACACACACACACACACACACACACACACACACACACACACACACACACACACACACACACACACACACACACACACACACACACACACACACACACACGCAAACACACACACACACATACACAAACTTATACACACACTTATACACAAACACAAAATAATGTAATGTTTTATTATTATTTTGTTTCCTCCTTGTTATAATATTATGTTACCTAATTTTCTCTTCTGTTAGCAACTAGATGCTTAAACCATTGTTACTTAGCATGTGTACAAAACTTTGTATTATTATTTATGTTGTACTAATTATATTTGGCTAATCTTTTTGGGAAGACACTGGCTTCCATAACACAGTTTATACTAGTTTGGCAGTCAGGGTTTCATACTTTATTTGTAAAACTTTTTATTGGTGCAAATAAATAAATAAAAAAATATAAGAAAAATAGATTATAAGTACGCATGCAGAACCACGTCATTATTTTGCTGCACCAAGTGTATTTTAGAAACTGGGATGCCCTCCAAATATATTTACTAAAATCCAAATTGGTGCAGGACAATAACGTTAAATGCTTGTGATGAATAATGCACTATTTAAAATAATATTTATAAGTGCAAATAAGTACTCACATCATCTTCGTAAATATTCCAATATTTTTTAAGAATGTCACATTGCAAGCAGATCACTTTTAAAATAGTGTTTTTTTGTATGGATATAAATAATCGATTTTGAAACGTTCTTCTTTACCGTTTCTATTAGTCTTTATCTATAAACAACCAGTATATTTTAAGCAATTAACCCATTTAGCTTTATAATATTAACCTAATAATTGTTCAACCTTCGAAGAATTTTATTAACTTGAGTTTATAAATCTAATAATATTGATATTAGATAGGTTGATCAGTCTTTACAGCTTTTTTTACAAGAATTAAGTCGAATTGATGAATAATCGGACCGAACTTTATGTTTCTAGATCACCTTATGGTTAGTGATATGATTTCATCAATCGACCGGGCTATAAGTTTGAATATACAGAAGTTAACATAATTAGGTCCGTAGATATGTAAACCTAATACTGTATATAACACGTAGCAGATTATATGTTTAATTACTTTGTAGAAGTCGTTATGACTTAATAACTTAGATATCATCGCAATCACTTATGATTTATACCCTAACGACATTATGATTTTGAACATAACTTTCAGGGCTGATTATAAAGAGATTTCCTATTTGATTTATACGACATCCCTTATATCTGGAGCGTGAGGAGCCCTTTTTGATGTATTATCTGTTATTCTTGTATATTGTATAATCTACGAGTATTCACACCCATAGTGTGAAACTTCGTTATCGCGATGCAACGTTATTGACTGCCATGAGTGGCATGACAATTATGATGCCTATGTCATTATTTATATTCCAATATTTTAAATTGCATCTAAAAATATATTGAAAATGCATGAATACAATAGCTAAACTTATTTACAATATAGATATTAAGGAACTTTTATGTATTATATAAATGGCAAACATTACATTGCCCTAAGCCGGCTGGTTAAGTTCGGCGACGCATATTTAAGCTCCTTTGGTGTAGCATATGTCCATGTTTATTTTTAAGGATACGAAGCATATTTATCTCGAAGCGTTCCTGACGGCATAAAGCAATAACATGGGTAATTAAAATCAGATCATATAATTTTTGCACGATATATGGAAAATCATAAACAGAACTGGAACTGGAACCTTAAATAAGTTGAAGAGGTATTTGGTGTTGAGCATGTTTTTAAAAATGTTGTCATTATAAAACAATAAACACAAAAACATTTCAATTTAATACCAGTTCAGATCCATTGTGTATGATCAACAACCTAGTTCGTCAAAGTCGATGTTTTTTTTTTAGGAAATGTACTAGCCGCATCAAGGGTTAAGTATGAATTTTTAAATTCAATTGAATCTGATGCGTCGGATATATGTTAAGTATAGAATACAGAGTCAGAGAGAATACATAGCCAAGTTATTGGATTTATAGCAGTTCTTATAATGGCTATTTCGTGACTGTGTCCGATCACATTTAAAATCTCACGATTTAGTAACTCCATCGCGCTTTGGAGACTGTCATCATTTGGTTTACTTTGGGATTGCGCCGAGTGTAGTGCTCTAACAAAAAGGGTATTGGTAATCAAGACTCTTTTTAAAGTTTAGAAAAAGGAAAGTGTTTTTACTCTTGATAAATTTATAACTGATTTGATAGTGGCACTGATTTTGATAGTGGCACTAACACATATAGCTTTAGTGCCACTATCAAAATCAGCCTTGTGGATTTGTGTCACTCACAACAACTCTCAGGTTCTGCCTACCATTTTAAAGTTTTATAAAAATAAGCTAGTTACAACAAGTTTGCAAGTAGTCGTAAAAACAGGTCTGAAGTGCCACTGATACTTAATTATTACCTTCAACTTGTTTCAAAATAATTTGGATGTGAAACAGCTGAACTAACTCTTGGTTCAGTTTTTGAACCATCGTTGGGCCTCGGCATACGATTTGTAAAAACATATACATATAGGTATTACAACAGTCCAGTCGGTATTACCAATGTCTGCATTCTAACAGAACGAAAACGTGTATATTTATTTATTTATTCACACAACAAGAGGCTCAAATTTAAATCATTAAATTACAAATAAAAGTACGAAATATCTAACTAGTACGCTGTACAAACAACACAAGCAGATCAACATCTCAACATCTTTCTAGTCTTTGAGATCAGACAGGGAAAATTCTCATAAAGTCATTATCACTACTTGTGCTTCCTTGCTCACACTATCGCGAGAACCTCTTAAATCGATGATCAGAATCCTCAAACTTAGTGGTAATTGTACTTTGGTAACCTTGGACTTTGAACAAGAGGTTTGCTTTTTTTCTAGTAGCCAAAGTTATGCCACATGTTTTTCAATCACCCTTACTTTTCAACTTATTAGTTAAAAACAAATGATATTATATTTAATATCAGTAAAAATTCATTCCAAGATTGTTGGGTTTGTGCGTACATTTGTGCGAGAGCTGCGGACAACGGTCAGATTTGTCGTTAAGTACGTGCGGTTTGGCGGCATTAACGGGATTACAGAGCTTCATACCCGGAATGTTTAGCGCAGGCCCCAGCCCCGAAATGACCACAGCTGGGACCCACGAGTAAAGCGGCTTTGACACGGGACCGCAGATTCCTCAACGTTCTGCACAATCGACCTAAAAATTAAACGTCCGAGCGGTTAGGCCGATGTAAGGATAGGGCTTTGCTGTTTTGATCGATTTGAGGATGAATACCTTTTTACAGACATCATTATTTTATAAATTTTTATTCAAATTTATTATTTTTTGGATAAAGAAAACTAAATAGACAAACAGAAGTTCTAAAATGATGTGATAAATACTACGCTTTTTCTATTTTTATTTAGATGTTATGTATAGTTTATTTCAAAAAAAATAAAGAGAGTTTCGTTTTATAAAGAGTTTCATTTTTGACTAAGAATTTACTGTTTATTTTGTACGAATTAAAAAGTATTCACTGAATAAACTCCAAAAAATAATTACTCACAGTAATGGACTTAATAGAAAATTAATTCTTCAAATTAATGTTAGTTCAGCTTTGAAAATATTTTTTATGTTCCCACCGAAAAATGTTTTGAGAGATATTAGGAAACTCAGACAAAGCTTATGTTTTCATTACTTAAAATGTCATGAGTTTTGTCTTGAAATACCAAGTTATAAGTGATGAATAGATGCACATAATTTTTATAGTTGATTTTTACAGTTACGCAATAACTACAAACTTTTGATAAGTCTTTATTTCATGTAATTTTTGAAATAGTTAACCAAATTTGATGTATCTCAATTAGAGATGCACCAAATTTGGTTAATGTAATGTCACTCAACGAGCAATGGAGCGAGCTATACTTGAGATGTTCATGATGATATTAGTGAGGGAACTAAAGCTACCTACATAGCTCGCTGAAGTGACAAGTTGACTGTTGGATGGACTTTCGGAGAGCGCGTCTTGGGAGCGTAGGACGTCCTCCGGCCTGATAGACTGCTGAATTGTGAAGGTTGCCGGTGGAGGTTAAGCGCTATCTTATATGACCTTTAGTTACAGACATCACAGCATCGATACGCTTTTAATTAGTACGTGTAAATATATAAACATAATTTATAACGATAATATGTCGGTTTGCGTATCTGTATATTATGATATTCCAATGGGGAACAAGTTCATGTAATTATGAAATAATTAATTCCGGACTAAATTTCAGTGTCCATACGTTAATTTCAATATTTTGCATGTTTTAGCATATCCGATTAATCGCCGCATGATAAAAGTCTCGCGCACGATAAAATACAAGTTTCATATTTTATCAGTACAGTATACAAAAGTTATGAATGTAAAGCCAACTGGATAGGAGCATTAAATAAATAATAAATAAATATCCCCTGACATTCACACAGCGCCATCTAGCCCCAAGTTAAGCGTGAAGCCTGTAATATGGGTACTAAACAACGGATAAACATACTTGTATACATTTTTTTTGTAAATACATACATATTATACGTAGAAAACACCCAGACTATTACAAACAGACATGTTCATGCACATAAATGTTTGTACTGCCCGGGGATCGAACCCGGAACCCTTGTTGTTGCAGTCGACCTCTCAACCGCAACACCAAATGGGTCGTCATTATAAACAGCAGCAACGTCAAAAGTCAAAGCAATATTGCTTTTTGCATAGTTACCCAAACGTAAAGTTTCTTCACTAACATTTATGATCTCACCAATCCGTATGGAGCCCGAGTGGTGATGTTCACCCCAATCTCTCTATAGCTGTGCGAAAAGACCCGTACCTTGCAATGAGCTCTTATAGGCTGATATAGATGATTTTTTTTAACTTCAAGGATCAGTATTACTATCTCAAAAAACATAACCCTCCTTCGGCAGTCGGGTAAAAAGTATATAATTGGATTTTTTTATCTGTGCTTCAAACAAATGTGAAATGGACCGTGCGCAAGTAAATTTTAATTATGTATCTAATAATTTTTTTTAGCAAATCACCATAATATATGCAGTGTTAAAGAAAATTGACAAGAGTAAGTAGTCATTATTTTCCATCAGCACTGCATTAGTTGTGAGATCTCTAAATTCCCGGTAATTTTACTAGGTATAGTGCCTATCTGGCACTGTGGTGGTACCTTTTTTTTTTTTTTTTTTTAAGAGGAGAATCCTGCATTGGATACTGCCCATTCTAGGGGGAACGAGCAGTTATGTCGGACTCCTACCGACTAAACTCCTCTGTGTCCGTGCGCTACGTCTGGTGACAGACTGCGGGCAAGCGCTGAGCGCATCCGACCATGCAGTCCGTCGACGCCGTCCACGATGTAGGTGCGGGCCCGGCTATCCTCTTTCGACTGTGGTGGTACCTACCTAAACAACAGAGTACCGAACTTACCACCTCCTAAAATAAAAAATAAATAAACTTATATATTTTTTCTATATACATAATTATCATCATTTATAAATAGAAACGCCCAATACAATACAAACAGACGTATTCACTCACACGAATGTTTGTACTGCGCGGAAATTTAACTCGGATCCCTTGGTGTGGAGCACCAACACTGTGGAACACAACTCAAATGAGTCGTCCAAATAAAAAACATACAATAAATAATGTAAAGCCCATTTTTATTGACTATCTTAACCATTTAATTTTGTAATACAGAATAAACAACTACACTGTGATATACACGTCGATTTCCAAATAAGCTAATTTCATGATGTTGAGCTTTCAGAAATATGTGATTCAGAAATCCCTCGTTTGAACGACCGAACTATCATCTAATTCCTATCACATCAAAAGTTTAATGCAAAGTTAGTGGACTAATTGAATCGAGTGCTCTGTATCAAATCGATCCAGTCAACCACGGAATTTCATCAAGTGAATTTAATGTAAATGCATCGGAATCAGTCCCAGTATATACATCATTAAAATTGTGGTGTTTGTACCAAAGCTGTTTAACATATCATATTTTGATGTTGGTTGGGTTGATTGCCGGTAAATACACAAAATATTTGCAGGATGAAATTGGAAACAGTTGCAATTAATTTAGCCCTTTTATTCATTTCAATAGTTCGTATGTGAAAAAGGTGTTACTTGCTTTGTTATGAGTAAATTTTATACCGAAATTATAATCCGAACTTGCACTATAATATTAATAACCTTAGCTCGCTATACGGTTTCACGGAGGGGCACGAGCCTACCCGTAAAGGGTGTATAGGCTTTACTCGTACATGGGATCCCAGTGCGGATTGGCCTTCTGTGACTTCACTCACAACCTTTAAATTTCTACGTAGGTGTGCGAAAGTTTCCTCATGATGTTTTTCTTCTCCGTAAGAGAGTTGGATAACCGTACATATAATTTCGAAAATTCGAAACCACATTCGTTTGTTGTGGGATTTGTACCTGAACACTCCAGGTCGGATGGCAACAGTCCACACCAATGAGACACCGACGCCCTAAAATATAATTTCCTTAATCTATACATACAAATACAATAGGAGTGACTTTCCTTTTTTATAAAAATAACAGTGGTTTACTACTTATATATGAATAATATAATTTTCTAGGAATTATATCAATTTTCGTAAGATTCGGCACTAATGAGAACTACACTTAAATCGTAAATTTTACTATTTGAAACGTCTTAAGGTATTCATTTTACCAATCACCGAAGAGCTTTTAATTATACGCTTCTTAAAAATACGGCAAAAAGTATAATGCTCTCTATGATTGGTCGATGTTGACAGTGAAAATGGTTGTGTCCATAGACTTTGGAGCAATCAGACTTGCCGAACTTTTAACTTATAAGTTAGAATCATGCCAGTACTCACACTAATATAGTTACATCTTCATATGAAGCGATTCAAAAATTTTTAACGGAGTCAGCTGACATTCAGAACTAACACAGTCCACATTTTACTGCGAGAAAATATCTAATACCGCGGGTAATACCCCGAAGCACAGCTAGTATATTCATGCAATTTCAATCAAATATGTTAATGTTTCTACAAAATTAAGCATAAAATAAGAATGAGGACTTAAGTGAATAATAGAAACAGTCGTATTTATTCTTAAAACATCGCTTTTATTCTGCCTTTATTATTGACATCTGATGGATATCTTATTACATTTAGCTGACCGTTATTTCAATTGATTCTTCATTTATTTCAACTCGCAATACTATTATTTTGAATTGTGATGCGCCATTTTCGATCTTATATTTATGATTTAATTATATTTAACTTGACAGCAAAATATTATCCAACAAGTCGATGTTTCAGACTGTGGGTGGTAAGAAAATCAATACCGATTCCATTGGCGCAGGTTGCTCTTGACCAAAATCCTAATGTTCGTAAAAAAAACACCTAAAAATATTCAGCACAATTTTCTCTCTCTCTTTCTCTCTCTTCAACCTATTGCAGTCCACTGCTGGACATAGGTCTTCCCTTATTTTGCGCCAGACATCCCGGTCCTCCGCCTTTCTCATCCAGCTTCCACCAGCGACCTTTCCCAAGTCGTCGGTCCATCGGGCCGGAGGGCGTCCTACGCTACGCTTGCCAAGACACGGTCTCCACTCCAGAACTCGTCTGCTCCAACGGCCATCGGTTCTGCGACATACGTGACCAGCCCACTGCCACTTCAACTTGCTGATCCGGCGGGCTACGTCGGTAACTTTAGTTCTCTTACGAATTAAATCATTTCTAATCTTATCCCTAAGAGAGACTCCAAGCATAGCTCGCTCCATTACGCGTTGAGTGACTTTGAACTTGTGAACCAATCCCGCAGTCAGTGTCCATGTCTCAGCTGCGTATGTTAGTACGGGTAGGACGCATTGCTCAAAGACTTCGTCTTAAGCATTGCGGAATAGTTACGTTAAGACATGACGTAGCTTACCGAATGCCGCCCAGCCCAACTGAATCCTCCTACTAGCTTCCCTCTCGAAGTTATGCCGGCCAAGTTGGATGGTTTGGCCCAGGTAGATATACTCCTGCACAACCTCGAGACGGAAGCCATTGACGCATATCGGTTGTGGCATGACACGACTGTTGAACATGACTTTCGTTTTGTCCAAATTCATGCCAAGCCCAACTCGTCGGGAAGATTAATTTAGTGTAATGGGCGAGGCGTCAGCTACTACACCAAGGGTTCCAGGTTCAATCCCGTACAGTACAAACGTTTGTATACGTGAACAATGAACATATTATATTTTCTATTTGTATTGGTATGGGTGATTGAATGTATTATTTATTATTATGTATGTATTAACAAAAAACAAGTATAAGTATGTATGTTAGTACCAATTATACAGGCGTCACGCTTAACTTGGGGCTACATGGCGCTGTGTGAATGTCAGTGGATAATTATTATTTATTTATTTTATTAAAATGAGGGATGAAGCATGTTTCCATCATCTCTAATTTGGCAGCAGTCTTGGAGACAACAGTACCTGTGAAAATCACAAATTGCTGCTACCCGAACTCTAGTTTTCTGACTAAGCCGCCTCTTACTACACCCACGGTTAGAAAGTTAGAGAGTGCTTCTATCACGTTAAATGAGCTGATAATGATGATGCTCACCAAAGTAAGAAAATACAATCTTTTTGGTAAATCAAAAGTATCAATTTTGATTGACCAAATGAAATAAAAATTAACTGTTTACAATTTTTGGTCTCCTTCAATACCGCTCTGTTATAACTTACCATCAGGTGAGCGTCCCGACCGTCCTGTTGTTTACTTTTTTACATAAAAAAACAATCCTTAATTGTTCAATATGATACACGTACCGGTTTATTTGTATAAATAATATGTTCACAGCGCGGATACGCGTTCACTTACATTATAGTTGCCGGTACAATCGCCAGCTGTAATAAAAACAGTTCTGATTTGATTTTAGCCATTTGTTGGCCACATATATGTTGCACCGTTGTAAATCGACTATTTATTGCTTGCAGTAAGCGTGCTACATTTGTAGAATCAACTTTTATTTGTGTTTACCGTGGACGGTTCCATAATGGCCATTAATTTGTGGGACGTCGATTCGTTTGTTTTACGCGAATATCTGAAATACTTATGGATAAATAAAAAATAAATACTTATACTGATGCATTAGTCGATGGAATAATAACGAATAGCCGATGGAATTATACCAGCCTCATAGGGTGCTTTATTGTGCGTCATTGAGAAAAATGACGGCGTAATACCACTCAATAATGTAATTGGCGAAGGTCTTATCCACAGACATCAGAATATACATTAGACTGGATAAGCCGCCAAGTTTATAGGCAGTCCCAGTGTCGCAATTTCTTTTCGGTTCTTACCTGTGAAAATTTATTATATTTCTTGGTAAATTTACTGATTTATTGCGATGATGGCATGTTACAATTGCACAGGATGGCATTTTGGAAAAAAACGGTAATTTCTTCTAATATTCGTGCGTCTTGACTTGTCTCACAGAGCGTAAACTGGTAGCCAGTGTATGCTCGTTGAGCTTACATTTGTCGCACTTTAAACGCGGCTTGCCCCATCTCCTGTATTGGGAAATCTGTGGTCTTACCCAAGCAGTCAACATTATGGGTGTATAATTAACCGTTACATTTTTAACATATACAATATTTCTCTATATATTATATACGATACTAGTCTTTCTATTTTTTGAAATGTTGATTCACATCTAACATCTAAAGGACGCTCCTTTGGTTGAGAGTCGACTGCAACACCAAGGGTTCCGGGTTTGATCCCCGGGCAGTACAAACATTTGTGTGCATGAATATGTCTGTTTGTAACGGTCTGGGGTTTTGCTATGTATAATGTGTATGTATTTACAAAAAAATGTATGTAAGTATGTTTAACCGTTGTTTAGTACCTATAATACTGGCTTCACGCTTAACTTGGGGCTAGATAGCGCTGTGTGAATGTCATTTTTTAAAGAAGTGGGTTTTAAATTTTACCGTTTGTCCTTTTTGACACGTAACTCCCCGTTGAAGTAATGTAATCTATACGTCACCTGATTGCAAAATTTAAGTACTATCATTAAATTTATCAATGGGACATTACAATATCTATAAAAGCAAAAGTAATCAAGTATTGTTAACAAAAGGAAAATCATTGGTTTTGTAAGAAATAGTTTTAAAACGATTAAATCATAACTCTAATGTTAGATGAATAAGGGATAACCCCAAATGAGGTAAGGAAGTGTTTGTCTACTGAATCATATCCACTCGGCCCGCGCTCAAGCATTGGTTCACTCAATTAACTTCCTCTTATTGACTGCCATATTTTCTAAATTCGGATTTCCATTATCCATAATAGCAACAATATATTTTCTCATTCTTGGTCTTTAATTCTGATTTAAAATCTTATATATATATATATATATATATATATATATTTGGTATAAAGTAAGCTGTCGCTGGATATAGGGTACGTTTTACTGCGGTAGAATAAGTTAAAACCCGGGTAAAAACCACAGGGTACAGCTATTACACAACACCACGCTTACGAACATAGCTATTGTAAAACATTACATACAAAAGTTATATTTGTAAAAGGAAAAAAGTTTACACCTTTTAAATAAGCAAGGGCGTAGTCTCCTGATACAGACATTTTCTTCTTAAAAGGTGGCTACTACTTTTCTGCAAATGTAAAAAATGTTAAAGAGATAAAAATATTTATTTATTATTTAAAATAAATATACCTGATACGGCTAGGTAAACTACTGACTCATTATTGCTTATTATGCCTTATTATTGCTTACTCTAATGGTAACTTTTAAAATAACAAGATTCAGTATCAGCGCATAAGATTACATTAAAACATTACATCACAAACTTTTTTTTTATTTATAAGTGTACAGGACGGTCTGGACGCTCAACTGATGGTACGTGATACGCTAGACCATGACAGAGCGGCATTAAAGGAGACCAACAACTGATACACAGTTATTACCTATTCTCCATCAATGCCACACTGCGCCCGTCACCCGAGACAACAGATGTTAGATCTCTTATACCCGATAATTTCACTAGCTACAGTGCCCTCATCCCGAAACACAAAAGTGCATAACACTCCTGTTTCACGGGATGATATCTGGCACTGCGGTGGTACCTACCTGGACGACTCAGTATCGAGTCTACCACCAAGTCAAACATGCTTGGAATAAAATGAAGAATGCCAAATTATCTAAAAATGGAGCAAAAGGATCATAATAGTTCACTACTACAACGGTTGAGTGGAATTCGGACTATAATCTAGCACGCTGATCAAGTACTTACATTCTTTGATATGGAGAAAAGTGATAAGATTAAAAACACTAATATGATCGCAATTCCAATACTTTTGTATCTTTTATAGACAAGACATTTGCCGCATCATCACATACCATCTCACCTGATGGTAAGTGATGATGCGGCCGAGGATAGGATCATGCCTGTCTAGAAAACAGCCTGTTCACTTCTTGCCTTCAAAGTCGGGCCCAGGTTGTAATGATCGGGTAACACATGAGAGGCATAGAGTTCCATTCCTTTGCGGTGCGCATTAAAGAACGAGACACGCGGGCTGTGTGGAATGTCTACCTCGTAAAGATGGAACGCTTTGCTTCCGTCTTGTATCCCGATAGTAAAAAGGGGCTGGTGGAATTAACTCGTGTAATTCCATCACACACTTACCGAGATGTAGCCTGTAAAAAACCGACAGCCGTGCAATCGGTAAATATTTAGCAATCCGGCAATTATTAGAACATTTATACTTTAAATAGTCCTTAAGGCATTCATGAGACATGACATAATAGAAACTAAAGCAATATTAGGTATTAGAACGGGTTTTATGTGCTACGCTTAGAAGATACTGCTTCCCGCGGTGTTACCCGTGATATTCTCCCGCAGTAAAACATCACCTAAAATCGCTTAGCTAAAGAGCGCTGCGCATGCGCCGCGCGGCGGCTGCGCGTTAGAATATAACTTATTTTTTCTAAAATAAAGAGTAGGTTTAATTAAAAACGTGGCCTTATTTAACTTATTACATCAGCTACCTGCCAAAAAAATCCCGTCCAAATCGATCCAGCTGTTTCAGAGATAACCCCGAACCAACAGACAGAAATTTAAAAAAAGTTGTTTTGGTGTATGTACCGTATATATTCATTTTCATTATTTATGAAGAAAAGATAATTATCACAAACAAACACTCCAATTTTATTTATATGTAAAGATGAACATTGATGAATGTACCTGCACAAAATATGTTTTTTTTCAGTACCTTCTGCTCTAGAATATAAGGAGATTAAATGGGACTCAGCTTACACTTTTGGTGACCCATATTGCAATTGATTTGTTGTATATCATACCAGTTAGCAATGAACAATTTCGAAAGTCAGGGGGGACCTAGTCTAACAGAAGTATCTGTAGTCTTCACTTTATTTCACAAACTAATCAACATCGCCAGATGTGAGATTGACTTTTTGAATATTTTTCAGTGCTAAGGGAGCATTCAATTCATTCAAATAAATAATATTTTATGTCAGTATATAGATATAGGCAATACAAAAGGCACAGCCTTAGTTTCTAGCCTTACCTTACCGCTGCTATCACAACACACATCGACACATCAATAAAAGATTATTTAAAGAAATATGGTAACTATTATCTTTAAAATTATCTCGTTCAAGAATACATAGGGCTCAAATATGTAATTCACGAGATACTTAACGAATGTACAGACATTTAGATATATATTACTGAAATATTTTCAATAATTCATACATCAGTTAGCTGCAGGCAAGGGAAAATGAAATAGGGAAAGGTCGGGGTATATTACATTCTTGTATGTCATTTAAAACTCAATGAACATGAAGACGCATCCATCTGTTAAGCTTCATTTCAATAACCTGCTCTAAAAACATCCTAGTCAAGTTATTATTATTTTTATGATTAAAGAACAAGTTTGTGTTAACAGCATTATTGGTTAATCCGTTAAAAACAGGCGCCATGCGAATTTTACTCACGCATGTGAAATTCCGTACCAAATACCTATCAATATTTTGTAATGTTTCTTGAACGAGTGTTTTTATTTATTTTTTAAAGTTAACGAGACGGTCAGTTTGCTCACTAAGTGATCCGTTACCCGAGACGCCAGAAGTTAGTTAGTCTTTGGTACTTAGTTATTTTTAATAGTTCATCCTCACCCTTAATCACAGAAATACGTACCACTTATTTCTCGGAAAATTATCTGGTACCATAGTGTTAAATACCCTTTCAAACTATCACCGTCATCTATTATGTAACTCACTATACATTTTGTGATTATTTCAAGCATCATGTTTATTATTCGTTATTTTTTTATTATTATTATTTATCAAACAGGAGGCAAACGAGCAAACGGTTCACCTGATGGTAAGTGACACCGCCGCCCATGAACATTTGCAAGACATCAGGTCCCAGAAATGCGTTGCTGGCCCTTTAAAAGTGTGTACGCTCTTTTTTTTAAGGACGCCAGGTCGTATCGCTCCGGAAATGTTTCCAGAGGAAGTTCATTCCACAGTTTTGTTGTACGTGGCAGAAAATTACAACAGAATCGAACTGTGGAAGACCAATCATCCAATCATCCAGGTGGTGAGGATGAAATTTGGAGTTCCTCCGAGATGTACGGTGGTGGAACTCAGCTGCAGAAATAAGCCCGAACAGTACATCTGAGCACTCCCGTATCACGTTCAAGCGATAGATAACGCAAAGAGATGCCACATCTCTGCGTAAACTCAAAGGGTTCAGGTGGTCAGTAAGATCAGTGTCGTCGACGATTCGAGCCGCTCTCTTTTGGATGCGGTCAAGAGAAAGTTGGTATTGCGGCGCTCCCGCCCAAAGATGGGAGCAGTATTCCATGTGGGACCGAACTTACGCCTTATAAAGTTGCAGGCGATGATTCGACATGAAATACAGCGGCGATCTGTTGAGCACACCGAGCTTCATAAATGCCAACTTAGCCTTTTCTTCGAAATGACCGCGGAATTAGACGTCACTCGATATGTCGACGCCAAGAATGTCGACACTTCCTGCTGGAGTCAGGGGAGTACCTGGGAATAGAGGTGATATGACAAAGAGCGTTTTCTTCGTAGAAAATGCATAAATTTGTGTTTTCTTGGGATTAAAATCTACAAGGTTATGTTTACCCCAATCGGAGACTTATTGTAGTATAGCCTCAACTTCTGACATTAGTCTGAATATTTTGGTTATATTGAGTATTATGGTGACAACCGCAATACATTTGTGAGCATATTTTTCGGAAAAAAATATTAACTATCTTACTGGTAATGAACAGATTCACAGTAAAATCTTAGCAATATAGTTCTGCGATAACTGTTTTGTTAAAGGATCCTAAATAGGTAAATGATATGTCTGCTACAAAATATTAAATTTCGATGTCTTCTTAATAATGATAATATTATGATAAACATGATTGTTAATTTTATTATAAAGTTAATATAGGATAAGTACATGAGGAATAAAGCTTCATTATAATTAATTAGTTATGTAAAATTATATAATATCAGTATTCATACAAGAAATATATTTAACAGTGAATATATGCTGGAAACTTTGTTTTCAAACAGAATTAAAACTAAATACCTTTTAAATAGTTCAAAAGGAGGAGAGGGCTCTGCCACACTCTCAAAGCAAATAAAATCAGAATGGAGGACACAATCAAAAGCCAGCTTTTTATCCTAATGGCTCGGACAGTAATCAATATGTTGCTCAGAAACGGCTATCAACTAGGAGGATTTTAAACACAGTGAGGATATAGTATGTGGTAGTACAGAATTGACTTTCACTACGCCAGACTAATCCTGCCATCCTTTGTAAATGCTTCGATACATAAGATGGTTCATGTTTAAGATGGTCGATACTCGTATAGCAATTGCCATTCATGTTTTTAACATTTGTTATTTTTATTAGTTCTTTAAAAGCAGGATTTATCAACTGTATGCCGCTTTGGAAGAGTATCTATTTGCAGTAAAGGATAAGATTGAGGCCGTTTATTTACGTAGCATATTTTTTATACATCAAGATGTGACGTCTGTCTATTATTGAGCACTAGTCCACTTTGGTGTAGAGGCCGGCAAGTGACACGTATGTGTCTATACTAATCTCCAGTAATTTAATCCTAATAGGTACCTAAGTGATGGACTACTCAGTAGCTTTGAGTTTCAGCGATACTTTTGACATTAAATAATTAAGATTTAAGACCATATATTTCTTTCAATTTCTTATACTTTTCCGCAAGTAATACTTTACAGTAATACTTTATAGTGCTTACTCATGCAATTGACTCAGAAATGGGCAGTGAAATTGAAGAAAGAAGGAATCAAGATTGGTGCCTCACTTTGGATTGAGGGATGATCATAAAACATGTTGTTCTTCTTTTGTGAAAACTAACAGTTTCCGGCAGTTTTCCGAAACAGCAGAAATAAGGCATTGAGTCGCTGAACCAAAGACATGCCCGTTGAAAAAGACGTGTTTTGACGTGGAGTCCACAAGGGTGACATAAGACGCCTTCTAGCTCGATGCCTTGCTGGAACCTAAATGAGCAAAGCTCTTTTGAGAAGGCATAATATTCGAGCAGGTCTGGAGTTTCAAACAGATATTTGGTGTATAACATTTGCTTTGCATTATTTTTAATAAGTCAACGAAATAATGGTTTTATAGTATGAGGGATAATCATATTGAACTTTTTCGATCAGAATATTTGTGAAATTTTAAAAAAGATTAAGTATGAAAAGCAATTGATGCAACAAATTTTACGATTTTGTATTAAGCAATAATACATGCAAACATCTATCGCTTTAAAACCATCCTCTATCAAACCATCACATTAGATAGATCCATTGATGAACTTCCAGATAAACGCTTGCTTCAATTGCCTAAGCGTTTACCTTAGGCAAGTTTGTTATGCAACTAGGGCCAGATGGCAACCGAAAATCCGTTGGTTTAAGCTAAAGCACGAAATCATCTTTGTTTGTTAAAGCACGAAATCGCATTGTGATTTTGCATAAGCCTTGAGAAAAATTGAAGTACACAACGCAACCATTCGGTTGAAATCAGCTCCATAGAACCACTTCATTTTATAGACATATCTAAGGTTATAACAAATTCAATAAAAACTGAACAATATTGTTTTACTTTTGTCATGTTATTGAATCTGGTTCACTTATTTGAAATAAAAATATGTAATAATAAATAGTGCCTTTTTATTCATACATACATATAAACTTACAAATGTTGTTTATTGTTCAGGCTATAATATTACAAAAGTATTTTTTCAAATGAAGGGGTTCAAATCCCCCACGTACAAATGTCTTTTAAATTTTTCGAAATCATAATAAAATATTATCCGACGCTCTTTCGGTGAAGAAAACATCGTGAAGAACCTGCGCACGTCTGCGAAGAGATAAAAATCCGTGCGTGAAGTCGGCCAATCCGCACTGTACCCGCGTGGACGAATAAGGCCTACGGGTAAGCTCGTGTCCCTCAGTGGGGACGTTTAATGAGCTGCTGATGATGATTGAACATAGCCTGTGTATTTTCATCTGTGTTATGGTAATACTATATATATATTTTTCCGTGTCTCTGTGTTGCACAAATCTCTGCCTATCAGTTATTCATATGCCGATCTTTTTGTTTCGATCCATCGGGATAGCCGTCGACAATAGTCCAGAGGGCTATGGTACTGAAACAACTGGAATCAACTCTTTGTAACGTTTGTACTCGTACCTAGGCAGAAAAGAATAGCAGGCAACTAAAGCAAAGTTAAAAAACTATTGAAACAATGAAAATATATAATTCTTAATGTTTCAGCTCTAAAGAAATATAAAGGCAACACATTATATTGATAAATAAACATTGGTAAGTGGCAATTGAGTATCAGAAATAAAAAATTAAACATTACGTTACTAGTGTTATGCACTTTTATGTTTCGGGATAAGGCACTGTCATCATCAGCTCATTAAACGTTCCAACCGAGGGCAGGAGCCTACCCGTATAGGGTGATAAGCCTTAGTCGTCCACGCGGGCCCAGTGCGATTGGACGACTTCAACCACAACCTTCGAATCTCTTCGCAGGCGTGCATGAAGGTTTCCTCACGATGAATTTCCTTCACCGTACGAGCGTCGGATAACGTACATATATTTCGAATAATGATTTCGAATTGTACGTGTACTTGACTGTACGTGTCGGATTTGAACCAACCTCCGGTNTGAACATAGCCTGTGTATTTTCATCTGTGTTATGGTAATACTATATATATATTTTTCCGTGTCTCTGTGTTGGCACAAATCTCTGCCTATCAGTTATTCATATGCCGATCTTTTTGTTTCGATCCATCGGGATAGCCGTCGACAATAGTCCAGAGAGGGCTATGGTACTGAAACAACTGGAATCAACTCTTTGTAACGTTTGTACTCGTACCTAGGCAGAAAAGAATAGCAGGCAACTAAAGCAAAGTTAAAAAACTATTGAAACAATGAAAATATATAATTCTTAATGTTTCAGCTCTAAAAGAATATATAAAGTAGCAACACATTATATTGATAAATAAACATTTGGTAAGTGGCAATTTGAGTATCAGAAATAAAAAATTAAACATTTACGTTACGTAGTGTTATGCACTTTTATGTTTCGGGATAAGGGCACTGTCATCATCAGCTCATTAAACGTTCCAACCGAGGGGCAGGAGCCTACCCGTATAGGGTGATAAGGCCTTAGTCGTCCACGCGGGCCCAGTGCGGATTGGACGACTTCACACACAACCTTCGAATCTCTTCGCAGGCGTGCATGAAGGTTTCCTCACGATGATTTCCTTCACCGTACGAGCGTCGGATAACGTACATATATTTTCGAAAATAATGTATTTTCGATGTACGTGTACTGTGACTGTACGTGTCGGGATTTGAACCACAGCCCTCCCGGTAGGAAGGCGACAGTCCACACCACTGAGCCACCGACGCTCACTACTAAGGGCACTGTAGCTAGTAAAATTACCGGGTATAAGAGACGTAACATCACTTGGGTGGCGGACGCAGTATGGCAGTCGGGCGTATCACTTAGTTAAGCGACCTGACCGTCCTGTATACTCTGTAAATAAAAAAATGTGTATTTTGTATTTATGATGTTTTTATATCCAGTCACTAAATCTCATCTTTTGATATTAGAAATTACTTATGAAAACACAAATAATACTGATCCCTGTGACCACGAATATAAATTTAAACTATTATCCAAGAGATAAATAATATTCATGCAATTATTTAAATCAGATGTATGCACTTTACACACCGCAATGTGAAATGTAATATCCAATATTTGACTGGTCGGTGATACGAATGTAGCTGATAAATTATTCGAGTTAATTTATTTATGAAATATGTATTTGAAATGTTGAAATTAATATCTCTGAAAGTGAAGATGTAAAACAAACTTTTGTATGCAAAGACGTGAATCGCAATTCTCGAGGGTAAAGGTGGAAGTTGCGCACCGAAATGATGGAGAGGTGAAATTAAAATGTGCATGTATTTGAATAAGTTCAACGGAACGAATCCAGCGATCAGGCATTCACTGCGGTCAAGCTGCGACTGCTCAGCATTTATGCGCCACATTCAACTGTAATACTAAAAAAATAAATACATAACGGTCATGCGTTTTAAAACTTTATAGTTTCTGACATGGCTGTACAAAAAGTTTGCTACGGTTTTTGTTATAATTAAAAACCTAACCTAACCTAGTAGGTATTTTTGAGCCACATTTTCTAACAATAATCAAATGCACAGTGATTACGTGAAACATAATTAATTATTGTGATTTTTCTTTTAATTTTTAATTGTATTATATGTAACTTTGCATCAATTTATGACAATCGGGAAACTTAAGCTAATACGTACCTACTTCTAATAGAGCAGGTATAGTCGGAATATAATATAGTTTAATATCCATCGAATCTAGCCTGATAATATTAGCAACGGGACCAATATTTAAGGGGATGTGTATTCAAATCTTCTCTTGGGATTCAAATCCACAACCAATAGTGTCGTTCCTTATGACTTATTCTCGTGATATTTCCCAGTTAATTCGAACATTCAAAGTCGTATTGCTTCCTTTGTAAGCTGAATCGTTTGATTGACTAAAAATAAAGAAGATCCTGTGCTTCAGAGGGCACGTAAAGCTGTCGGGCCCGACAATCATCTTATGGTTAACTATCACAAATCCATATCATGCTGTGCGAGAAAACCTGTGCCCTATAAGTCACGTTAAAGACAGGTTGATTGATGAATAGGATTTCCACTTTCAACTACAAGTCACCAATTTTTTTTTTGTTTGCACGAAAGATCACAGCATAGTTTCAAACATGTGACAGAAATCACAGCTCTTGTTATCCAGCAATTCTATTGCCTGCGTCACCATTCAGCACAGAAGACATGCTAAAAGTGAAGGCTGCATTTGAAGTTACGAACCACATTTTTTGGATTTCTGTAGGAAAATTATGTACTACGCTTATATTTTACCAATGTTTTGTATCGGATACACATGCGCGTTTTCACAGTAGTACCATTTTAAGTATATATAATCTCGTATCCGTAGTTCAAAGTGAGCTTTCGTAAACACCCTTTAAAGACAAGGTGCTGTGTTGAACCTAATATAGTTTGTACACCGAGTGTGCCTCGAGTTAGTCTATCCACAACCTCTCAAAAGGATCGTATAAAGGGGAACACACTGCATGGACTAATACAAATTGGAGAGAACTAATCAAGGATTACATTTAAGAACCTAGCCAGACTAGTTACTATGATATTGATAGAGTCAACAGCACGTCTGTCGGGCCAATGGCAGATCTTAATGTTATTCATTGCTTCAAAGTTCGACTCGGCGAAGTGTAGGAGTTTGTTTAGCGATCGTTTAGGTACTCGTAATTTAAAAATCTCTTGCATTTCAAGTTTTATGCTATATTTTTCACTCGTTGTTTCTTCTGTTATTATCTGCTTGGAAAATCATATAATTATTGTAATCCGGTGTCTGTGAACTTGAGCCTTATTATTAGCATTTAATAATTTCGTCTTATAATCTAGGTTTGAGAAATCGAATTCTTAATTATTGTATTCATGTTTATTAAAAAATAAAAGGTTAATACAATAATGTTACAAATACTAAATATATGTATCCATTTATATGTTTAGTAAGTGCTTATACGATATTTTGATTTTAGTCCAGCTGTTAGCACCTCATGCTGCCACGCTGATATTTAACACGTAAAGTTTATGTGAAACATATTTCAAACAAATATCTCCTTCTGATTACTACAATTATAACATGAAACGGTAATAACTTTAACGTGGTACAAAGTTCTGGTGCAGAAATATCCATTAAATTATAGAATAATTAAATCTGCATTTTCCACCGGCATCCTACTAAATATTGGCTTAAAAAGGATCCAGTTTCGTTTTTATTAAGTATATGCGCACTGTAATTAAAATTCCCAGGGTTCTATAATTAATATTTCCGAATATTATTATCGAGTCTCTTATTATACTTTTTATCGAGAGAAGTTTAAATCCTTTAAATCCTACTGGTTTTAACGATGTTTAATAATTTAATTACAGAATGTAACCATTAAAAAAATAAATAAAATTCAAATATCGACTTAATAATTAAAAGCACAAAATAGGAGTACTCCCTTTTTCACATTTTTGTATTTTATTCAAAAAATTACTAGTAAAATGTATTTTTATAAGAACGTTGACGCAGTTAAGTGAAAGAGCTTGTATAAAGTTATAAAACTATTTTAACAACACCTCAACTCATACGAAAAACATGTAGGTACCTATGTTTCGTTAAATTTTTTTTTTCATGTTTCACTCAAAAACTCTGTTTTTGCTCATTAGCTTTACCTTTATTTCTTTATTTATTATCAAAGTAACCATTGCTTCACGAAATCGTTAAATTTTCGTTATATACTTTTGTAAAAGTATTTGATATTTATGTTTTCCACCACACAACTACCAATCTTAACATGTATTATGTTTTATAATGAAGTGATTTATTTGAAAAAAAAATATCAGCATATAACGTCTCACTGCAGATCCTTACCACAGAGTATGGCGATGGGGAGATTGGACTGTTACTCACCCCCAGTGCGGTTTGATGGGAGTTAACGACTAATATCTTAAAATAGTAGAGGGGACCGACGGCTTAACGTGCCCTCCGAAGCACGGAGCCATCTTCCTTTTCTGACAATCAGGTTAATTAGTCTTTATTCACCAAACTAAACTGGTAAAAATCGCACTTAGTGACGAAATTTGAACCCACGACCCCGGATCACGCATCTAAACCAACACTAAACGCATTAGATCACGGAGGTAGTAAAGAAAAATATATATGCGAGTTCATTGTCCGGTAATATCCCACTTAATGGGTCATTAAAAAGTACCACAGCTGCGATTCAACGAATGCACATTGCATTGTCAAACTCCCTGTGCAGTAATTAACGCCGGCTAAATCGCCTTCGTGTTCTATGAAACACTTGCCGTCTGTGGAATGTTGTCTGGAAACACGATGAAAGCTTAAGAAGTAGGACTGACTATTTCAAGGAAAAATTGCATTGTGCTACGACGCTATATTGTGAGTTATTATCACGTCTACCTAATGCATATGTATTCATATGAAAACCAAATGTATTTGGAGGCAGTACATGATTTGGTACTGTTTATTGTAACGTTAAGAATCGTCTAAGAGCATGAGTAGTGTTTTATTGTTATGCTAGATTTGATTCAGACTTTTTCCGTGATAGATCATTTTAAACATGCTTACTTATTTAATACTAAAGCAGCCCACATTTTGTAACGAAATTGATACATATAACACAATAAACTTGAACCATTTTTAAATAATTCATATATAGATAGGTACATAGAATTAACGGGAAACATGCAGGTTCGCCCACACAAGCGATCCAATCCATAATGTTGTGTAGGAATGAATGGACTCTACGCTTCACAGGTTAATGATAAAGACATCAAGAAAAAATCTTAGGAACAACCTAGAAATGCAATGTACGTGTTACTCAAATACAAAAGATAGAGGCTTTTAGTAGATTACAACAATGGGCCCAATTAGGTTATAAGTAGGGTCAGACAGCGTGAGATGAGGCAACGTCACAGATGCATAAGTTAGAAGCGTCTGCCTACTGGGCTGTAAGCCAAAGTCACATGGAGTAATTATAGTCTCCTAGTGACACATTTGTGTGTAGATATCTGAATACAAGTACTAATAATGTGTTTATTTAGGCTTTGCGTTACGTTACGCTGAGTGAGTGACTTCCAAAGTTTACTTTCCCCTCTTCATTTTAAAAGTTTACAACGTACTTTTTGGTCTTAGTAACGAGTGTGCATGGAAAGCTGTATAAAATTTATCAGGCCACCGGTAGCTCGTTTGCCGAACTATGAAAATCTTAAGGTCACACTAATCGTGACGAATCTAAAAGCAATAGAAAATCTTCTGTCTAACCTCTCCTGTAGATGCCGTTAATTTGTTAATATTTTATAGTTAATTTATTTTCATTCTCAATAAACAGAAGTCAAATCTATTGCTCTATTTCGTCCGTATATGACCTATGCCTGCCAGTAACGACTGCTTAAAGACAGTATAGTGGTGAATAATTCGCTTATAGGTGCTAGGTAAGAAGAGCGCCATCTTGCGATTTATCTCCCATTTCCACCCGCATCACTCCGGATAGGATGACTACGATTTTATATGAGAATAATAAACTAAATTTATCTTAGATGTATATTTTTATTTTAACTGTTAAGCAGTCAGGCTTGTGGCTTATGCCGCTTATAAGGAATATTCCTTTGTATGGCTCCTGATGCAATAGGGATCATTTTAATGGGAGTACAGTTGCTAACTTCTGACGTCTAGATTTTGAACCGCACTAACCAGTAAAACTATTAGTAACTATAGATACTAGAAGATTCAATAGCTAGTAGAAGTTAATGAATAGCATACATTCCACGTCTTCCCTAAATCATAATGCTGTATAAATCAATGCACAATTATATCTCAGGTATGGTAAAGTTAATTATATCCCCATTGCCATACAGTTCGAGTTCTGTTAACCTACGTGCCCATTGTATTCGTTTTGTTTTCGCCAGGATTATCAGGATCGTGGCAGATTTTTTCCACTGCGGTTTGTATAACCTCATTTTGTATCTATGTGAAATATGGTCATGCTGATCACAGATAAATAAGCAATTACAAAATCCTTAGTGCTCATCTTGGATTAGAATAAAAAGTCATATTTTAAAATAAACTACTGACGGCCGATTAAGTGTCATTGTTGAGAAACTACTACCCGAGGACCATCTAACCACCCAATAGCGCCATGTAATTTATAACTGACTACTGCTGTAGGCCGTAGATAGCCTTTACAGCTTCACCGAACAATCGGCGAATGCAGAGGGCCCTCAGTCTTGAGTATTTGCAAAACAAGCTCAAGGATGTGTAGTACAAACACTTGTGAGGACTATGATAAATATATGTTTGTATTTGTGTGTCTATTATTATGTATTTTATGACTACTATTATGATCACGGGGTGACGAAACCTGCGTCAATAGCTTTAATTTTTATAGATTTCCGGACTATAAACCGCCGAATTGATTAAATGTATATAGGCTAGTCGCCAGAGCCTCGACTAATTTTCTGTAGGCTCAACTAAGAAAGAGGAATTAGCTTGGATGTCTAAAGTTGTGTACATAATCAGTCCACTTGTGTGTTTGAAATATGTGTATCAAGAAAATATATTGTTTTAATTATTTGTGTATTTTTGTAACTCTAAACTACTTATGTTAGCTGCATAGGTGATGATGACACTCACACATTAGAGGTCTGCCACCAGTAGATACATATGTAATGTACTAGTTGTACATTGCATAATTCCATCAGATTTGTGCTACAGTATTGCAGAATCAGCAGTTGAGCCTACTCGCTGGTATAGTAAGGGTGCTGTTGGATCTGTGGCGTAACCTAACACCTAAGAGGCACCGCTTTTAAATTATCTCGTGGAAGCAGTCTGTCATGTTCATTCGTTGTTTAGTTTTTATACTTACTGTAACCTTATATTTTGGGGGTTATAGTCTAAATCCAAAAAAGGTTAAATCAAAGGACATCAACTTATAAAATTTATCATATAGGTATTATCATAAATTGCTCTTAAATTTTCGTGTTTCATAGTAGCCAACTAGTTAATTATATTAATCGTAACTTTGCCGCCCCTTTCGATATTATATGTACTTTTTCCGACACTCTTGCGGTGAAGGAAATCATCGTGAGAAAACCTGCGCACGCTTAAGCATCGTAGTCCACTGCTGGACATAGGTCTCCCCCATTTTGCGCCAGATATTAAGTAAGATATTTAGATTCAAGGATATTAAGTCTCTATTAATTATATGATTATTGATAAGGCAAGATTATTAGATAACTGACACCTAAAACAATGTGCTAGTATTATTGCGAGTTTAATATTGAGTTCATTCCGAACATATCGTGGAGTGAAATCACTATACCAAAGCTTTCAATTCAACCGATAACTGCATTGCGTCGCGACGTAAGCGGCAATATAAATTATTTCCACATCAGAAAAGGATCGGAGTGTCTCATACATTTTTGATAGGAATAAATATCGCCAATTACATTTTGGAGTGGAACTGAAACATAAAATGCGTTGTTTTTTCGGTACTACAGAGCTCAATAATGGAATCTTGTTGGCGTGTGAAGCTATTAGCGGTGCCGTTAGCTTACAAGTCGCTTGTAAGCTATATTACATTATATAATAAGCAAATACATATTACAAGTTGTGCAAGAATACGTTTACTTGGGCCAAACCATCCAACTTGGCCGGCACAATTTCGAGAGGAAGCTAGTAGGATTCAGTTGGCTGGGCGGCATTCGGCAAGTTACGTCAGGTCTTCACGTCGACGATCCCGCAATGCTTAAAGACAAAAGTCTTTGAGCAATGCGTCCTACCCGTACTTACATACGCAGCTGAGACATGGACACTGACTGCGGGATTGGTTCACAAGTTCAAAGTCACTCAACGCGCAATGGAGCGAGCTATGCTCGGGTCTCTCTTAGGATAAGATCAGAAATGATTTAATCCGTAAGAGAACTAAAGTTACCGACATAGCCCGCCGGATCAGCAAGTTGAAGTGGCAGTGGGCTGGTCACGTATGTCGTAGAACCGATGGCCGTTGGAGCAGACGAGTTCTGGAGTGGAGACCGCGTCTCGGCAAGCGTAGCGTAGGACGCCCTCCGGCCCGATGGACCGACGACTTGCGAAAGGTCGCTGGTGGAGGCTGGATGAGGAAAGCGGAGGACCGGGATATCGGGCGCGAAATGGGGGAGACCTATGTCCAGCAGTGGACTGCGATAGGTTGAATAGGATATTACATTATATATTAAGCAAATACATTGATCTTTTACTTAAATGGAGTGAGAAAGGGATGCCGCTATTTATCGTATATAATTTCATCTCTTTCTATGTAAAGATTAACGTTAAGTTTCGTTATACAATACGGGCCTGGGTCATAACAGTTACGTTGTAGTTCAATAAACGCGATGATGATAGATTTAAAAAAATATTCACAAATCGTACTAACCTCATCGGTGGAATAAAATAGTTACTATATCTTATTCGTACATGGCCCGTTATTTATTAAAACAAATAGCAGTCTTCAGGCTGCTATTTTTTTGTATAAAAAATGTTTAAAAAAATGTTTTTAATAGTTTATTTAAGAGAATGTCGAGTCATACCCCTCGTACAAATTTTTATATTGCTTTTATAACCATACCAAAATATTATTTACAACGGGATAAGACAGAAATTAATGAACACAACAGGTTTGAAGAATGTTGTATTTGAGCTTTAATAACTACCTTGATTGCCTATGAAATATCATATAAGCTGAATAAAATTAAAATTCCCTATCTTAGCATTAACTGGGAAGCAATACATTAGTATATGCGTAAAAAAAATCTTTTCTTCTAACTATGCAATCAAATTTTGTTGTCAGGTATTCTCCATCGAACGCCCAATATCATGGAACTCAATCAGTCTCTATCTAACGATTTGCGAAAGGTCCAACAGACTTACGCAAGTGGTTGGTCTGGACCCACCGACGATCTAGGCCACAGACTACTTATTTCGCACAGTAGAAATATTTTTCTTTTCTGATCAACAACACCTACTTCAGCCGTTACATGGCATATTGCATTTATTCCCTCAAATAACACAATCAGAGTATCTTATCCCATGAATTTGTAAAATACTGGTAACAGAAAAATGATGAAGAATATAGGAAAGCGTCCATCAAGCGCCGGACTGATGGACCGCGTAAGAAGGTTGATCATTTATCACGTTTATCTTGATTTCAGGGCGTACCACATCATTCAGTGGGCGGAAAAATCTATAGCGGCGCATTTCAAACCCGATTAATAGGTGGGAGCATTATGTCTGTCCACCGCTTTCAATATATTTTTTACCATTGAAATCCATCGATAAGCTTTAATGATCGTGTAGAAGGCAAATAAATATACAAATGTATATTTTTTAAATGTAAAAAGGGAAGTAAACCACACTTAAAATATACTTTCCAATTACCTACTTACTTATTTTATCAAATCAGACAGCCAAACATATCTCACGTGCTCGTAGACATCTTGTCAACCTCTTAAAACAGTTATAGTAATATGTCAGGATTTTTGTACCAGAAACAGTGAAGTAATTTTATTGTAATACTGTTTTAAGAGAAGCTGGTAGGACTCCAGAACGCGTTCTCAGCGAGTAAAACGTATCAAGGAAGTACGGTGTGCCATCCCAATTCTTACGGAGCCCGAGCCAACCTTATTTGCCTAAGAAACATCTTGCTAAGATAAAACGATCCTTTGGTCAAGGTAACCAGTACTGAATCAGCGTGGCAGGTAGCCTATACCGCTCATCTACGCGAAACTTCAGAAGACGCCTAGTCAAACAGTATACCGGGTTGTTTAATACCATTACTACATGCACCTGGCTTTATTTCAACTACGTGATGACGTGAAAATGACACTAGATATTAATATGAATTTATAGTAAAAATTCAATACCTTAGGAATAGTAATCGTCATCGTTTCATTTCATCTTAGGTATTATTGAATACAATTTTTAAACGTCGCATACAAATACGCGATGTCATATAAATAATTTTACTGTATGAGTGTCCGCTATTTTTCAGATGTTCTAAACTCATCACATTCCGTAAAAAAGACGACGGCGATGGAAACATTAAATTCGTTTTGGGCATTCAACACCGAGAAGGTGCTCTGTACATTTATTTCGCCCAAGCTTTCCTGGTCCGCAACACAATGAGTTATAGCATAATTTGTTCTTGTGGGCTTCCAACACAATAAGGATACGAGACGAGGTGAGAACCGTGAGATGCGTGTTGTATGTACAATGAGAATTGATGTGTAGAGATTTGTATAGTACCACAACTTGGCTTACGGGATTGCGCAGTCAATGTGTGACAAATTGGGATGCAATCCCGTCCCCCATTCTCATTGCGACTTGGAGCCTCTATTATTCACCTATAGAACATTATATGTTTTTATAATATACAGTTTCCTTACGATGTTTTTCTTCGCTGTAAGAGCATCGGATTAACGTAGACAATTGGACAAGACAGTGGTACATGGCGGGATTTGAACTGCGGCCTCCAAATTGGAATACATTAAATAACTCAATACTTTTAAAAAATCAATCAATTAAAGTATTTATTATTTTTGTACGAGTATATATTAATTATTATGTTGCTTTTATATATTATTATTTTGAATAAACAAGGCATTTATTTGAATGCCTAAGAACAGTACCTATAAGTGAAAAAAACAGGAGCAACGGGGTTCACATTTTTTAACTGACAAAAAGAAGTTTTAATAACAAGTACAGTAGTGACTTACTCGATTACCTGCCTTGAGGGTCCATCATGCAGGTAATAACAAAATTAATATTATGACAAAAGACACAACTCTCGTTTCAAAAACTGCACAGAGCGGACATCAAATTTTTGATCATGCCATTCAAGAATGAGTTCTAAGACGTTACGGATAAGCTAACTTATCTAAGGCATCATGTTAGTGGACAATGTAGAGCAATAAACTTAAGATAGTAGTAGTTCAATATTGTCCTAAGGCTTCCTGTTCTACGCGGCCAGTAAAGTTAATAACTACCTTTTTGTTGAGTTTCCTTGCGCAGATGTTTCTCGAAAGTCTATCGTATCAAATCTCTAATAACAAACCGGGAAAACCATTTGTCTTTTCTGTTAACGTGACATTACTTTAAGCTTCCACTTAACAAATAATGTAAACCGTCCACTTGGAAAAAATACCGTTAGATGGAAAACGTAGAGAAATCCCTGACAAAGCCGATCCAAAACATGATTAAGGGAGAACTAAAATTCTAAATGTATATTGTCATGCAAAATTACTGCTCACCGACCGCCATGGACGGACAGGTGACCTAAAAAGGTTGCGGGTAGTCGCTCAATGCCGGTAGTATCCGACCAAAGCTATTTAGGAAGGTCTATGTTCAGCAGTGTCTCGTGACTGACATATTAATTGTGAATAGATTTCGCTAGGCAAGCTTTCGAATCGTTAATGCGGAACAAAGGTAGCCGATCCCACTTATCCACCCGTGGACTTCAATGGTTGGATAATAATTTTGAAGAGAATATTATTAGCACAGCATCTAAACACGTAGACATTTTTGGTTTTGAATACGATAAAGCCAGTACATAAATATTAACTATAACATTTGATGGTATAACAGGATGTGTTTACAATGCTAAAAATACATAATTTCGCACAATAAATAAGATTTTTTTGCGCGAAATTAGGTCTTCTAGTCTAGAACGAATCATCCAAATGTTTCGACAGAGTAAAAACTTAGGAAAATAGTGACTTGAGCCTTAGTTTCGTTTTACGATTACAATAATTGATTGATTACTTGTATACATAATAAAAACTAAAAGATTAATTTTGTTACGAAAGTAAATGTTGGTTAGTTTCTTTTTAAAACTGCTGTTTATATTTTATTGCTACAAAGTATTTCATTTCTTTCTTTTATTTATTAGCTGCAAATTGTCACAGTCCACTGAGAGCTTAGGTCTTCATTTTTCTCCAGATATAGATGTCGAATGTCATCAGATTACTGGTAGAAGGACTATCCTAAACAAATGAACCGAAGAAAACTCCAAAGCAACTGCAGTTATCCGGCAAACAATGGCAATGGCTGAGCAAAGAGCCCAATGCTCAAAAGGAACGTGCTTACTCGAGGAATATAGGAGCACAATTGTAATCATCAATAGCCTGCAGTGGATAATGGCTTATGAGGACTGAACCCCTCCACTTTGAACACTATTGCACATCGCTGTTATTTGCAGTGCAACACAGCAAACCAATGCCTATATGTATGCAGCTATGGTTTTTTCCAGTAGCAGATTCAATTACAAATTTATTTGAGATATAAAAGCTTTCTTTGAAATGACATGCGCAGGAATTTGGAAGGTTTGTGTTTTATATAGATGTTTTCAAGAAAAGGTTTCATAGCTTCTCGAATGTCCAGAGGTTATAACAGTTGAAAGTCTATTGTTTGCGGGACTAAAGTTCCAGCTAAACCATAGAATTATGACTAAAACATGGAATCCGGGCTAAAATAGCGATTAAAAACGTTTACCTGACTCTCACTCCTTACACGATTTTGCGTAGGCGAAAATGAAACCGCAATCTGAACATAGTTCTCATAATTAGCAGGTCGTCACATCTGTCAGTGGACTCAATACAATGTTAAGTCATTGGACTTATTTAGCATACGACTAAATTCAAAATCACATTTTGACGTGCATTCTTACAGATGCACATGGCCGGATTATGGTACTGTCAGTGGTTTGGCGGCTTCTGATTATAAAAAATTATTTTCTGTTTAATTTGCGCTCAGATATTGATTTCTTTTTATGTGTGCTCGTTCCTTATGAAGTGTTTTAGGTCATAAAAACATGTCTTGTGTAATTGACGGCTGTTATTCAGGAAGGAAAGAAAGCAGTGGTGAAAAGATTCACTTTCTTGTGAGTTTTTGATTAATTTTATATCAAATAAATCAAGAAATGTGTGTAAACTTAATATAAATGTTTCTAACTTATAGTTCTACTTTTCAAATAAAAGCCAAAACAGTATTTGTCTACTTTTTCTCAAAAAATCGTAATTAAATTTTCTAGGTAAACATGACAACTAGTGATGTGGCTTTTACATATCGATATTTTAGTTAGGCTTTTCGGCGAAGCAACATCAGCAGATATATTAAGGTTTATTATAATATTACAGTTTTCCAAAGTATGAAAAATGAAACAAGAGTGGATAAGACGATTCGAGAGACCCGAATGGAACTGGAAGACCCACAGCAGGATCTGTTCTAAGCACTTCTGCCCCGACAATTTGTCCGAAGCTGATTCAATTCGGTATTCTCCACCATCCGCAATAAAATACCAAACCTTATTTTTATAAAAGCGCACCTTATTTAATATGTCGTTTTATTGATCACTGTTGTTTATTTGCAATATTGTATTTTAAATACACCGAACCAATAAATATTAGGTCAATTTACAAAAGTGAGCAATGACGTCACACATCAATAATCTCATACAAAATATATGGAAACGTTCCTTTTACGTCATAAACTGTGAACCATATTTTTCTCATAATAATGACTGTGTTTTCACGTATAATATTCCTCAGTGTCTAAAGACAAAAGTTTTTGACCAGTGCGTATTATCGTGTATAATAAGATCCATCAAATAGTGGAGATATACAGTTATCTTTGAGGTGGGTAATGTAATGATGCTAGGTCACTTTACTAGCTACAGTAACCTCATCTTATTTAACGGGACGATATCTAGCACTGCGTTAGTACCTACCTAGATGACTGAGTATCGAGTCACCACCTAGTAAATCTGATTTTATCCTTAAGAGAAACCCCGAGCATAGCCCCCTTTATTGACCGTAAAGTGACATATAACTAGGGAACCAGTTTCGTAGTCCATGTCAATGTCTCACCTGTGTATGTTGGTACGTGTAGGAGGCATTGCTCAGACTTTTGTTTTTAAGCATTACGGAATCGTCGACGTGAAGACCTGACGTAACTTGTCAAATGCCGCCCAGCCCAACTGATTCCTCTTAGTTTCCCTCACAAAGTTGTTATGGCCAAGTTGAATGGTTTGGTCTAGAGCTAAACATTCACTTGCATCATTAATTGATAACTTCTTCCATGCTCTTGTAGTCTGAATGTTGAGTTTAGATCGCTCCTTGAACCGGGGATTCGCATTCCACGGAGAAACCGCGATTCTGCGATTATTCCTAGTCTCACAAAAAGTGTGTGATTTGCCCAGTTTAAATAGGAAACTGAAATCATATTGGCTGAAAAGGAATATCAATTCGTGCCTCGTAGGACAAGACGTTGGACCCGACTACTGTTTAAGTATGCTAGGCGTTAACACCTGCCCATCTGTTTGAAACTGTGGTAAATGAGAATAAGTTAGCAAATGTAGAAAAAAGGAACATTCAAAACTCACTCCCACATTAGCTTAAAGCTCGCGCTCCACTGAACTGTGCAATAGCTGATGCAATGACTGAAGAAGGTAATGGATTTTACTTTGGACATCAATACGACGGCGTACTACACCGACCATCAGCACTAAATCAGTAAATTACTGAGAGTATTTTAGGGTAGTAATCGCTAACACCCGCCAATGCCTTGCCTCGCCACGGCGAGGGCTCATGGTGGGTTTTGGCCCAATTTCCTGGTCTGTAAGCCAAATGTGCGGGAAGAAGAAGTTAAAGACTAATAATGATAGCTTTAGTAATCTGAGCTCAAATATAAATAACAGTGAAATGTTCATGATGATGCTTATATGTACCATGGTCACTAATGATAAATTATTATTATCATATTTTTTACGATTATCTGACACGTAGTGCCCAATACAACTCATTTTAAAAATTATAGCAACTAAAAGTTGCCGAACGTGGTACATGTCGCTAAAATTGCGCTACTGGAGATAATTAATTTTAAAATTCCGTGCATTAAGTTGAAATTTAAAATGAGTTGGATAAACTCATTTTAAATTTGAGTTTTATAAACGAATATTGCTTTACCCATTTCATTTCTTTTTCGTACAACTAGATTAGTTTGTGAGAATGGTGTTACGTGTGTCACTTTGCCGGTTTGGCAACACATAATAGTCGGGTCAGCCGTGATCCTATTATTTATTACTTCGGACGCAGCCCCGAGTTGTGAACATTTTTTATGTCTGCAATCGGATTCCCTTCTACGTTGTTGTTTCATAATAACTAGATCTACCTGGTAACTAAAAAATAAATTAAAATTTATCTTTTGTTAAAAGAATGTCTTTTATGATTTTATGTTTTATACATAAAATCTTAAAAGATCAGTATCTAGCACACTAATTAAGTGCTGTACACATTTGAGGTTGCGCGACCCTCGTAAGCTATTTCAATTTTATGACATAAAGTTTTTCTTATAAGTTTTTTTATTTATAACTTTATAAAATAACTATAAATATTATTAAAATTAATCTAAAATATCAACTATCACTCATACAATTTTAATTCAATATTTAAGTAACTACATATTTTTAGTTTTTCCATTGCTTGACTTAACTTTATATTAGACCAAATAATATCTATTGTTGTGGTAGAAAGAGGTGTATTCAGATACCCACGCACACGACTTTATGCACGGTCTAACAAATTAATAATTAAGTCAATTTAAATGAACTATTTACGAGTTAATTGGACTAGTTGAGTTTATTACGGGTTCTCCGCAATAGAAGCTACAGTCCTCCGGGCTAGATTGATGGTTTCTAGTTGGATAATACCCCGCCTACTGCTAATGTTTATTTCTATTGTAGTCTGCAATACAAATCAACATTGTTGTTGTTTGACAGCTTACCCAGAAATAAGAGTTTTAGCGTAATGTAATTTCAAAGTTGGAACTTGATATTTTGGTATTGACATTTATGAAAAAACTTGTTATTTGTTTCCTTTTCTTAGTTTAGAGTGATTTTTATTGGTTACTAACTTTTTAGGCCTCTTAAGTAATATTAGAAAGCGACAGTCCTAAGAACTGCTATTTTAACTAAGTGGAAACATTTAAGATAGGTCAATAATACAAACAAATCACTAATACTTTCATCATCATCATCAGCTCATTAAACGTCCCCACCGAGGGGCACGAGCCTACCCGTATAGGGTGATTAGGCCTTAGTCGTCCACGCGGGCCCAGTGCGGATTGGACGACTTCACACACAACCTTCGAATCTCTTCGCAGGCGTGCATGAAGGTTTCTCACGATGTTTTCTTCACCGTAAGAGCGTCGGATAACGTAATATATTTTTCGAAAATTCGAAAATACATTGGTACGTGTCGGGATTTGAACCTCATCCCTCCCGGTAGGAAGGCGACAGTCCACACCACTGAGCCACCGGCGCTCTCTTATTTAGTCTTTAATTTATTTATTGACTAATACTTTAGTCAATAAATAAATTAAAGACTAAAAAACCCCGCGCCGCCGAAAAATAAAGTACCAATGCCTTGAATAGGTTTAATAAATGAAGGTATGTTACCCTTAAAAAAGAAAAAATATTGGTCGCGGTCAGTTTATATTTTAATTTGTAATATTGTATCGCATTCTACTAGTCACGCCCTTTCACAAATTAATAATAACAAGCACATATACGGTCAAGTTATGGAACCTTATTTTTTTAAGTCGGGTAAAAATTAACAATTATAGGCAGGTGTTGATCTTAATGTATCATTCTACACCAATAAGGACTGTACTAACATTTACTCTATCACGCCAAACAATCCACACCCAATCTATTTTGACGTCTAAATAAAATTTTCTGCCGGGTATCGAACTATTTGTGACTTTCCACGAGTCGCGCTACTAATGACTGATCAATAGGTCATTAAGTATGGGTGCAAGTATTACAATGGCGAAATGTCACGCGGTATATTTCCAAACGTAAACGCTTTATTTGTAATTACTTCCTCAATAATATTAAAGGACGAAAGCGGTATGCGAGACACAGGAACAAATTTAAGTATCATGTGCGAAGCGTTTAGTATGCTGATGCATGTCGTCAATAACAGGCCAGACTGCTCTCGGTGTAGTAATAGCCTATTTATTCAGTTTATTTACCGGAGCAACGCTTCGTTGGGCCTTCAAGCGGAGTGGGCGGCGCCAACCTCCTAGAGCTCATGCGGCATCTTTTTTGGTATAGACCCTCGCAAATTGATCTTACTAACATTGGGAACTCGTTTAATTCATTTTTCTCATTTATCAAAAGGCTATCAGTTGAAATTGGTGGATTCTGTCGCGTCTTTGGACGGGAACAATACTTGTGACCTATTGTGCTTTAGAAGTAGGTCGTCTGAAACAAAGATTTTGTACTTGATATTTACGGCCACGAATTTTTTACATTTTTAATCCATTTATAATGTTTTCTTTGGCCTGTATAATCCCAGTTTTGAAAGATAACTCAAACATTGTTGGAAATTTAAGTAAGCATAAAAGTTAACAGGAGCACCTAAAGTGGACCGTGCATCCGGGCAAACAATTCATTAGTCATTAAAGAGTCACAACGCGGTACCTCCATTGCGATTATTTATGTATAGCTAGTTGGCGCAGAATAACCACAGAAAATAATTTAAACTTCAGAATCCTTAGATTTACGTCCGGATTTTGAATTGCTAATCGGCAAACAGAGCGTGCTTCTACATTTATCCGTCTGCACAAATATGTTTTAGAATATACCGGTTGAGTGGTTTGTGTTACTTAATTGCGACATCAACGATTTTCTTTTCTCAAGGTTCGAAATATCATAATTGCTTGAATAGCATGAAATTCCGCTTGCATTTATATCAGTTATTTCGGTCGAACTCTGGTAAATTCGGGTGTGAAAATAAAATCTCAGGCCCGTATTCTAGAACGAGACTCAATGTTGATCTTTACTTAAATAGGGTTAGAAAGGGATGGTGCTATTTATCGTATAGAGCGCTATCTCTTTCTCACTCTACTTAAGTGGAGATCAACGCTTGAGTCTCGTTCTAGAATATGGGCCTAAAATCTAAAATTTGTCCAAATAATCATCATTGGATTTTTCCTGTAAGGGTTCATGATGACTACATGTGCAATGCATCCAAACGTTGATATTATATCGTACACATAAATTATTGCAAACTTTTTTAAATATCTAAATTACCATAGCATCATTATTTAGTCAGTATTTTTATAGTGAAGTACGCTATAATTGTTTTGTGAAATAACATCACATATTTAAGTGATCTTTGGAATATTCTCTGTCTATGTCCGACTGTATTATTAGGTGGTCAGTAACAGGCCATTTAAAAACCACGTCGTATAAAATCCTAAAAAAGGCTCTACTACCTATATGAACCTACGAGTACCATTTCAACTTAAACTCTGCGTGATGTGATGTTAAATAGATTATAATGTCAAGCCATGAAGCTATTTCACTGAGGAATATCCATTGAAAGCGAGCAAGTTTCAAATAAACATCGAGTATCTCATGCAATTGATACGTTTTCTTTGCGGATATACCCCTTTGTGATACTTTGGAGATTTGTTAACGTTGTAAAATACTGAGAACATTTTGTTCATATGATATAATATAGATCCATATACATTCATGTTGGTATATCGGAATCGGTTTTGTTTGTAACTTAAATTCATATTCTATGACAATGCACTGCTGAGCATAGGTATTTTCCATTTATCGCCATACATCCCACAGTAAATTTCTCGAGTATACTGGCCTCTTCAAATCATTATTCACTCTGACCGAAGAACGTCCTACGCTACGTCTTTTGTGATCTTCTTATGTTTGTACAATGTATTATATGTAGAAAGTGTTTATTTAAATATACAATTTACTATAAGCAGCTTCATGTAGTCATTTCGCAATAAAACAAGTTGTTCGTAGTTGCAATTTACATTTTTACTCATTAGTCATTATCTTGACGGCAGTTGCTACCTGTATGGTTTGGAGGTATTCCCGAAACGCTTAAACTTTAACGATAAGAGGAGTGTATTTGTATGAAAAAATTTACAAGTTTAAACATCGTTATTAAATCGTGTATTGAAAATAAATGAGTAGTTTCTATTATTCCTAAATTTTAAAATGAATTTATAGCCCTTAACAATATTACTACAAGGTAGCAGTGAGCACTTGTGAGTTATAAAAAAAAATCAGGGCAGCGATTAAATAAAAATAACAATCCTTATTTATGTTCATTTACATAAAATACAAAGAGGTTGTCCTTAAATGCGATCTTTCAAACTACATTTTGTCTCAACTCTGTTTTTGCCTTATTTGTCGAAATTATGTTTTTATCTTATATTTATCAGAATTTTCATTCATTTCTAAAGGGAGAACAGCATTATTTACAAAATCCTTTATGAGTGATCACTTGCGTCACTCAACGAATCAATTTAGATATTAGGAATATTGATTCTTCAGTCTTCAAACAGAATTCCATTGAAGATACAAAAATAGCTCTGCATCCCCATCTCTCTTGGGACTCCTCTCCGTCGATTCGATGTATTCTGTCAATCAGGCAGTCGATAACTCAAAATCTACATACATTTATCAATTGATTTTACACTATGTCACGAAATAAATCAAAAGTAATGGTAATGCCAGTGAAATAACTCAAGTGTGATATCTCAGTCACAAGGCTTTTTACTAAAATAATTATTTTACTGCTTATCACATCCGCTGTCAAATATTCGTAGTCTTGTTAGTGATCCACGCGTTGAGTTTAGATCATTGTGTGATCATGGGTTCGAATTTTAAGGAAAAACATTATGCAACTTTACCCAGTTCGTTTAGGCTAGGTTAAAAAATATAATTTCGTGCTAGAGGGGGGACCTCGAGCCGTTGGTCCCGACTATTATCTTTGTGTAAAATATTGAAGGCCCTGCAGCGGGACATCAAAAGCTCATTTATTGTGTTAGATTAAAAAAAAAAAACAGAAAAGAATATTATATAAGAGATTACACTCTGACTTTATTCAAGCAATGTTGCAAGTACGGCCAAGTGATTTAAGCGTGGAATGGACAAACCTGGATTTGCTTCTTTACAAAATATTTTACTTGAATCTCCCAACTCGTGTCTTCGCTGTTCAAAAGCATTGTGTGGAATGTAAAATACTCAGCCCCCTAGAATTAGCAGAATAGCTCTTGATAAAATATCTCTATTGCATTATTTTCTGTTATTGTTTGTTAGCATATGTTTTCAAAGTTATTAAAAGACGGGTCTCAATATAAGAGTATTAACTATAACAACAACAAAAGCCACATGCATTTTCATTTTATTTTTGTCTGCGCTCCGCTATCTTTTAATGCGAAATTGTATGATTTTTGACAGTAATTGCTGTTAAAACCCATAGACAATGATATTAATGATTATTGTTTAAATTTCGTACTGCATTTAATATTAATAAATTTTTAAATAGTTTAATTAAGAATAACATAAATTAATGGCATGACGACGAAACATTTGCACATCGATAGATCGATAAAACATGTATGTTCGCCAATGAGTTCATAAGACCTGAAAAATGTATTGACCATGTTTTTATGCAAATAAATGTTTATTATTATTATTTATTATTATTAATACATTGGAAAAGTTTTGCGATAAGAAAGAGATTCCTTTGAAAAATATTATTTCAGTTGCTACGGATGGCGCTCCGGCTATGACAGGGTGCCATAAAGGCTTCATGGCGTACTTAAAAAATAAAATTCCAGATGTCCTTGGTGTACATTGCGTTATTCATAGACAACATTTAGTTGCTAGAAACTTAAGTGAAAAACTATTTCAATCACTGCAATATGCAGTAGTCACTGTCACTGCAAGCAGTCAATAAAATCCACAACAGCTCTTTTTTCTCTTTGAATAATAGATTATTTCATCAGCTTTGTGTTACTCATGACGAGGATTTCAACCGTTTGTTGTTTCATACTGAAGTTCGTTGGCTATCAAGAGGCAATTGTCTGACTCGATTTTACAACCTATTTGACTGTCTGGTTGACAACCTGACTGACCTGTTATTGAGTTCTTGGAAACTAAAGATACAGAATTGCACGACAAGCTCATAACATCAAAAAATGATATAGCTTACATGACAGACCTGTATAAATTGTTCAACGACATGAATCTCCAACTGCAAGGCGATAAACTAAATTTAATTAAAACCAAAAACTTCGTTGCTGCTTTCGCAGCCAAACTGCTTCTACACAAAAAGAATCTGGTCAGACGTGAGTTTCACAATTTTGCAAATTTATCAGTATCATGCAGTAACGACGAATTGTTTGCCTACTGCCAACATTTGGAAAACCTCCACATTGACTTCACCGAACGATACCAGGACATTTTGAACTTGGAAATACCAGACTGGGTGTTGGATCCGTTTTCAAATGTCAACACAGCAATGTCACCTCAGCTGGAAGAAGAACTTATAGAATTGACAACAAACGAGGAAATAAAAATCAAGTTCAAAAATGGTCACCAAGAATTTTGGCTACAAAAACGATCGATCCGCAATTGTACCCTGGATTGTGGTCAATCTTTCAACGATTCTGGATAGCATTCCCATCGTCATATTTGTGTGAACGTGGATTTAGTGCTGTGGCATCACTGCTTACTAAAAAGCGGAATCGTTTGCTTGTTACCGAACGTGGCGACTTGCGATTGTTCTTGAGTAAATTGGAACCTGATATCAACAAACTTATTAAACAGCATCATATTCATCCTTCACATTAGTTTTTGTATAAGGATTTATTATTTTAGTTATATTTTTAATTAAAGATACTCTGTTTTAATACTATATAGCTCGTAAGAGTTAACTTGACACCTTAAGCGCCGTTGTATGTTACCTACTGCGCTCAGGTTTCAAATTGCGGGTTATAGTAAAAGTTTCGTTTAGAATCTCCGTTAATATTCATAATATACATATATAGGTCACAATAATTAATTAATTCAATTTGAAGTTATAGTGGTTTTTAAATAGGTGAAAAAATGGGGGCGCTAAAAAAATATTTATTCTCAAAGTGGGCAGGCAGTAGACAAAACAAGTTTGGGAACCACTGCTGTAATTCTTCAGAAGTGATGAAATGAAATTAAGTATAAAAATCATCAACAAAATTATTTTTAATACTCCCTATTTTTTCTGCGGGAAAAGAAGAAAATATAGAAAAGTAGAGAGTTAATTTAATAGAACCTATTATAATGGATCATTCTTAAAAATCAAAGTCGTCTAGATTTAGAAATCAAGCTTATTTCGAAGTGAAATTCAGATCTTACCGATAAATCTGGTTGTTTCTTCCTTATATTAGTACTGAATCCCACAATACAACAGGCAGGCACCTTTTAGCACACCAACTTGAGCTTTCTTAGAGTTTTTTCACAAAATAATTGGGATAATTCAGAGATTTTCTAAAAAAGCTCTATTTGTTTACTCACATTGACAGCTCAACTGTCACTCAAAATGTAACTCACAAATGGCGAATTTTGCCACATTCTGACATCAAAGAAATCTATGTAAATTGTCAAATGCACCGCTTCCACAGACTTTATGGTTTAGAGGTAAAATCTTAAGTTGTCAAGTGTTATATAGATATCTTAGTAAACTGTGTTTTTGAATAATAGGCCCATAGGCAATCACTAGGCTCAAAAAGCAGATCTCTTACTAGTCTTTAATAACTACATGAAAGTGTCATAAACCCTGAAGCCTAATCATCCCAATTCAAACATTAACACTTATTTAAGTCGTATGAAGCATTGCGTTATGCTCTCATTGGCCTGTTAAGGTGAGGTGAATCACTAATTCCTCCAAGTCGTGGAAATTTTACTCAGCTTGTGAAAGCAGTTACCGTGTACTGTGAGCGTCGCCAGTTTATGGTTATATATTTTATGGAAACATCATCATCAGCTCATTATACATCCCCATTGAGGGGCACGAGCCTACCCGTAACGGTGACGGTCCCGTAAAGGTGAAGGTGTACGCATCAGCTGACTTAACGCACAACCTCTGGATCTCTTTGTAGGCGTGCGCAAGTTTCCTCACGGCGTTTTCCTTCACTGTTAGAGCTTCGGATAAACGTACATATAATTTCGACAAATCGAAAAGACATTGTACGTGGCGTGATTTAATCCTGCGCCCTCAATGAGTCATCAACTCAAAAATGCATTATTTAAGCAAACATTTTGAAGTAAATGTGCTAGGATGAACAATAATTTCGTGTATTAAATTATTTTCAAAATTGAAATTAATGTTCCGCCTGTTCAGTGGGCCATTTTTAATTTGCCAAATTTAACAAAATACTCTTTTTAAAAAAAGTGTTGACGTATTATATTTTATTTATATAAAACATTACAATCTTAATTATGTTCATTTTACTAGGAATGCGATGCAAGCAATGATGTTGTCAGACGAATAGACATGGTGTAATTGTAAAAGGGTATTTAAATGAAAGGGTATTTTATGATCAATCTACCCTGACTGAGAATGTTCTGCATTACTAAGGATATAATTTGTACAATTATCGACATGGTGAACCCCAATATTTCCTTGGATAACGTCACCTGTCTTTGTTTCCATTCTGCTAAATAATGAACGAGACTCTAGTGACTTGGTAATGCACATACATGCACTGTATCAGCGTGGTACTTAGTGATTTTCATTGTATTTGTGTTTATGATTTTCTTTTTTAATATTCACTTGTGTTCAGAAGCCTCTAGCAGTACACTGTCACTCTAGACCGGTACCGTTCTGAGCCATTTACTAAAATCCTGACTTGATCATACAAAAGACAAAGTTGCCCACTGCCAAAGTTGCCATACACAATACTTTTTCAATGTTCCTTTTTTTTCATCTTCTCAACATAGGCAAACATGTTCGTACATAATTTCATGTAGTTGCATTGGAAGATACAGAAGAGGTATTTCTTTCCAGTGCAGAGACAGAACCTATGAAATGTTACTTTCGCAGTATATTAATGCAATGTTAACTTTATATTCAATTATTAATTCTGTTCTCCAATAAAACGGCGTCAAAATTTGCTTAAGACCCCAAATATGCGTAAATGAGCAAGACCCTTCGCTGGCAGTTGACAGACCTTTCCTAATGAAATATTGTTTATGGTAAAAACTCGCGTCCATGAAACTCGGTCCAAGTTAATTTTAATTAAAATAACAAATAACTTGATGTTTTTGTTTTCGCTGTTTTGAGTAGAAGAATGTTAATAAAATCGATTTTGTTGAAATTTTAGTAAGCCCTTTGTATCATTAAAATTCCTGATGAAAGTCCGGTTTGTGTAAAACTCTTGGTCTAGAACTATTACTTGAGATTTATTTTGTGGGTTGCAAAGTACTTTCCTTCCTTTGGAGTTGGTATCATAATATTAATACTCAAAAGTGGTAAATGGTATCACGAAAGTAACTAATAAAAACTGTGTAGATTCGATGACTTTAATTTCTTTCTTAGTTAATTTCTTATTAGGTGTTAGGTGTGCGTTTTCAAACGTGAGAAATCTTTAACTCGGTTAAATAATATTATGCACGCTGAATGCTTCTTTAGTGAGACCATTAGCTGCCCAAGAATACATCAAGCATAGTGCTGATCATAAAAGAAGACCCTAAGTCAAAATAATATAATCGGCGTTTCTATTCTGTTGTATTTATTTTTCAATCACACAAAGTAAGTAAGTAATAGTTGTCAAAATGACGAATATTGACGTAGACATGTATTTCGCTCATTTTCGTTAATGGCAAACGAGTACTTACCCCGCACCCGTCCATCCGATAGTATTTATGATTGATTATGTCGCTCGGCCAATGCCGCAACCAGCCACACGGCAAATCTGTAAAAGGGCCACCTAAAGGGCAATGTAACTTGACAAAATAACTTACACATTTTTATTGAACAACAAAGCAATGTAGGGTGGAGATCACGCGGAAGCCTCAGACTTTGGAGTATGAGAGTTCACGCATGACAAAGTCTACATAGAAACGAGAAATTGCTACGTAATAAGCCGTGAGATTATTATACATTACAAGCGGCCCGTATTGTGTAAAGTTTGACGTCGGCTACTACACAAGGTTCTGGATTCGACCTCCGGGCAGTTATATGTTTGTATGAACATGTCTGTTTAAATTAACCGGGCGGCATTACAAAATAAAAGATGTAAGTATGTTCATTAACTACGCTGTGTGAATGTCTCTGGATATTTACTTTAATTTGTTTTGCTTGAAGGGGATGGGTAGCCTTGTTAAATATTTATTTGTAATATTTCATATCTAGCAACTAAAGTTAAAGTGAAGGGGCTGCCAGTACGAAGGTGAAATAACAAAAGTCTTTGGATATACACTCAAGTATACCATGGTTATGAATACAAACACAGTAGTCAGTATTTTTAAATTATAAGATGATTTAATGTCAGTTAATAACGTGAAAACGTCCCGTCTTCATTTATAGTACTGTACTAATTTTGCAAATGAGTACTTTAACATGTGGTGAAGGCAGTTAAGAATATAATTGTGAGCCCTATTCTTCCTGAAGTATCTTTTAGCCTTTCTAAATTTTGGCCACTATGCTTCGGTATCTGTGAGTAGGTACCTAGGCTAATAGTTGATTATCATAGGGTGTTTGAGTAAGTTAATGAGTTGTATAACCAAAAATTTAAAAAAAGCTCTATTGCTCACTTATATATTATAGGAGATGTTTGCCCATGTATTTGTTATTCTGAACAAAAAAGGAAGGTCTCTTTGCAGTCAAATTTCCAAGTTAAACATCCACGAGTAAAAAGTTTTGCTGCGTTTCCACCACACGTAGACAATAAATCAGCATACGTAGAAAAAATAACTCCGCTATGCCTATGTCAAATATTCAGATATTTTGTTAATCCGTCCTGGAAAGCTAGTTTGATATTCATCGAGGGCTAAATCGTTTTGCCTGTAGCGTATAAATTACCGTTTGAAAAATGACGGATGCATATTCTTTAAATTGCTTTGCATCATCTGGTTTTGGTGCCGTTTAATACTTACGGCACATTTTAGTCCTTTGTTAACTAATATTACTACGAAGAGTTTTAAAATAATGGCTTAACAAATAGAATATACCATCTAAGCCCTTGCGAGCAGAGTGGGGAAGGTTTCGAATACAAAACATGCAAAGATGCCGTTTACTCTTATTTACCATTCTATGACTTACAATATCGGTTTACATTTGAGCAACTTACATACATCTTTGGTTTTTCAATAAACTAATCATAATCATATTACCTACCCACACCCTAACTGTTTAGTCTAAATGTATTTCATTGATACCACATCTTCTGTTTAAGCTTAAAGCCCATACATTTTACATTAAAGCCAAACATTTATTTCATATATACCATAGAAAAACATTTCCTTAATATTAGTATTACAGTTACAGCAGAATTACGTTATGCATTCTGATTCAGTTCCTGAGAATTCTATCTTATGCAAACTTTGGTGCAAACACTAATTTGTATACAGCGGTTCAGGTTTCAGATATTTGAAAGTTGGCATCACTTACTTAATAACTTGTGCACTCAATAACGGGCCATAAACGCAAGTCACGTCACTTTTCACATAGTTATAAAACGCCAAAAAGATTATTGAAACTTCAGTAGAGAAACTGAAGTTTAATTTTCTAGGCTTAGTTTGGTTAAATTAAATTATACAATGAGATGTAATGGAATAACAAGGTCTTTTTATCATTAAAATGAAGTAAGAATACATTGATTGTTTATTTCGACGAAAGGAAAATTTAATTTTGCGGCTGCGCCGGTGATTGGTGCATCGTGTCGGACAACGAACGATTCTATAGCTGTCAGCCAGCCTACACTAGATTGGCATGACGGATCCCTGAGCTGTAATAGAAATAAGGATGAGTTCTATTGCACCCATGAACAATACGAGTGATGAACTTTATGTTTAGTATCCGTTGCTAAATTATATATTTAAACCACCAAGTTAGTTATTATATATTTGAATTATTCATGGTATAACAGTTTTGATAATATTCTATTGTTGTCTCACTAACATCGTATACCTACATATAATATTACAAAAAAGTTTTTATTTCCTTATTGCCTAACTTTAAGTTTTTTCATAGATTTCACTAAACTGGGGTTTATTAAGAGTAAAAAAACGTTTAATCGAATCGAAAAGTGAGAATTTCGCCGAAAATTACTAAGTTCAACCTAAGAATACAGTCCGTTAATGTGCATTTGCTGTCTTGAGTACAAAGTTACAAGGCAAGTTAGGGTGATGGAGTAGCTTCCTGTAAATGGATACATCGCCTCTTGAATACACCCTTAGCAGGGAATCGCTCTGAAAGTATTATTGAGTTAAACAATAATCCTTATATGTTGGCTAATATTCATAAATGATTAAGGGAATATACAGGCTAATATTATTTAGATCTCGTTTAAGCTGGCATACAAACACATTTAAATTTGTTTAACAACGAGTAAACGCATGAAAAATAAACAAAATATAAAATTAAAGACAATCTTATAGGGTTTCGCAAACCAAAGACTTCAATGAATGAAAAAAGTCTACATTTTTATATTATGTACTGCAGAAATAATGTATTCACACATGTTGTTCTGTGATTTACATACATGCTACGTTTTTCTACGTAGACATATTAGTGAAGCAATGTTCGAGTAATCAATTGTATAAATATCCTCTGACATTCACACAGTGCCATCACCGCCATCATCCCCACCGAGAGGCACGAGCATACTCTTATATCGTGTATAGGCGTAGTCATCCCTTAATATATATTTTAATACATGTTGTAATATAATTCACAACATTCATTTAAATAACTTTCATTCACTTTTCTGAAATAGAAATATTCATGACCATAAAAGTGACAAACATCTTTTTTGCAGCTTTTACTATTAAATAGGTAAAGATCAAGAACGGATAAATAAAATACTAAATCAACACTATCTAAATTTCTAGCTCGAATAACGTTAGTAAGTGGTACTATCAAATACCGAGCCGAAAGGGAATAGAGAACCGTTTAAAAGAGTGCGCGACGACAATGGACTATAAAGTGCATTCCGAGAAACGGAAATGCATGGCCTAGCCTCTTTTAAGATAAAGTCCACAGGTGCAGATTATCAGTGAATCATTTAATGCATGTTACACCTAACCATTTGCGCTTTTTTCAAAAAGACACCGTCGAGTAAAACGGGGAATAGTTAGTACTTTTAAATTCCAGCTCAAAGTAGAAAGTTTTGTAAAGCGTAAATTACAGTGCAACTTAAAGTGAAACAAGTGCTAGACTCACGATATATACGCTGCAAATGTTTTTAAGCAACCCCATTGTACAAAAAGTTTATTTGGATGACCTAGTGGCACAATGTCAAGAAAGTTGTCCAAAGCGGGTTAAAACTTCTAGTTTGTTTGTTTATTGTCAATACAGGATTTGAATCGATTTAGTGCTGGCTTTTATTACACAAATAAAAACTAATTTAAAATAATTGTTACTTAATTATTGTTTGTTTAGTTTATTAGTAACACGGCATTTCGATGACTGTAGTTGACATCTGGGGGCACGGCAGTGCCCCCGCCAAGTCGAGCGCGAAGCAAACACTGCCGTACCATCCTTTACAGGATCCATTTCGCCGCATTTTCAGGCCCCGATTTGAGAACCTTTGGATAATACCAGAGCGCTGAAATTTTCGTCATCTAGTAAGATATAATAACTTACTTTAAATCCAAAATTTCAAGTCTGTAGGTCATTTAGTTCCGACGTTAAGCGAAAGCAAAGTTTCGCATTTTCGACAGACACTCACTCACTCATGATCATCAAAATAGAACTAGTACTTCCCATTAACTCAGAAAGCTGAAATTCGGTACAGAGTTAGGGTTTAATGGCTACATAAAGGGAAAACTATGAAAACTTCGAAAATCGAAGATCTGGAGTACCTGGTGACCCTGCTTAGATAACAAAATCATCAAAATAGAACTAGTACTTCCCATTAACTCACAGAGCTGAAATTTGGTACAGAGTCATGGTTTAATGGTTACATAAAGGGAAAACTATAATAACTTGGATAATCGAAGATCTGGAGTACCTGGTGACCCTGCTTAGATAACAATAGAGCCCAGCCAAACTATAAGAGATTGACATACCGCCTTTAAACAATATATATTTAACATGGTGGGCCGCTTCATCCGATGTCAAAATCGGGGACACGGTAGTGCCCCCGCCAAGTCGAGCGCGCTAGACCAATACAAACAGACATGTTGGTGCACACAAATATTTGTAGGTACTGCCCGGGGATCGAACCCGGAACCGCTCAACTTCAACGGCCAAGTCACACAACATTAACAATAATAATTAATTAATTGCAGTAAGGAACCTTAGACTTGGCACGTCTTTGTCTTGATTTCATTACTTTTAGAGATAATCAAGCAGCTCCATCGAGACTTAGCTAGATTTTTACAGAATGTTTTTGAAGGGAATTTTACTTCTTTTTGTAGAAACTTGAAAGGAATATTAGACGACCCATTGGGTGTAATGGTTGAAACGTCGGCTACTACACCAAGGGTTCCGGGTTCGATCCCCGGGCAGTACCTACAAATATTTGTGTACACCAACATGTCTGTTTGTATTGGTCTAGCGCGCTCGACTTGGCGGGGCACTACCGTGTCCCCGATTTTTGACATCGGATGAAGCGGCCCACCATGTTAAATATATATTGTTTAAAGCGGTATGTCAATCTCTTATAGTTTGGCTGGGCTCTTTTGTTATCTAAGCAGGGTTACCAGGTACTCCAGATCTTCGATTATCGAAGTTATTATAGTTTCCCTTTATGTAACCATTAAACCCTGACTCTGTACAAATTTCAGCTCTGTGAGTTAATGGAAGTACTAGTTCTATTTGATGATTTTGTTATCTAAGCAGGGTCACCAGGTACTCCAGATCTTCGATTTTCGAAGTTTTCATAGTTTTCCCTTTATGTAGCCATTAAACCCTAACTCTGTACCGAATTTCAGCTTTCTGAGTTAATGGGAAGTACTAGTTCTATTTGATGATCATGATGAGTGATGAGTGTCTATCGAAAATGCGAAACTTTGCTTTCGCTTAACGTCGGAACTAAATGACCTACAGACTTGAAATTTTGGATTTAAAGTAAGTTATTATATCTTACTAGATGACGAAAATTTCAGCGCTCTGGTATTATCCAAAGGTTCTCAAATCGGGGCCTGAAAATGCGGCGAAATGGATCCTGTAAAGGATGGTACGGCAGTGTTTGCTTCGCTCGACTTGGCGGGGGCACTGCCGTGCCCCAGATAATGAATGGCTTACAACTACGCTTATATAATAACTTATGTCTATGTGTGAGGGAGGTTGCTTACACACTCTACACCTCCTCCGTGATTTGAGAAAAAAAGTTTTTGTTGAAAGTTTATTTTTACAAACATTACATAATATTTAATTTACCAAAAAACTTATTCAGGAATATGATCACCAAAAAAAAATCGTCACACTTATTTGGAATTACAATAAACAATTTGATATCAAAACTACGCAAAAAATACATAGTTCAAAATGTAAAATAGTCAGTAAAATTATTTTATTTCCAATAACTCTATTATTACATATATAAATAGGTATAGCAGACAATTAAATTTATTTTAACGAATTCATTTACCAAAAACAATTAAATACTATGTAGGTAAGCCATAAACAATTAATTAATCTACTCGTTTCTAAACACGTGTCTAAAATTATAGTCAGATAAAAATCATAACAAAACAACTATCTATCATTACCATTTCTCTATTCACTTTCTATTGAATACAATCTAAATCAACACTTTAAAAATCATCATTTCTATATCTATTTCCTTTGCATCACTTTCTCGGCACAGATACAAGACACTTATCTTTATATCATTCCTCATTTCATTCTAGGTACATTATATACCTCTTTGGGTATTTTTCATTGGGCCCCTTAATATCACAATATCATTAGGTACATCTCATTAAGTCGACTTTTCATTGACATTTTAGTCATAATTACCTACTGCACCACGCAGCTTTATTTTTAGGGGCATGTTTTAAGATTACATATCTCAAATAAAGGATCTGTCACCCTATATTGTACCTTGTACCATTATAAAAATAATAATCTTTACTTTAAAAACCAGTCAACTTCATTTAAGACATCTAAGGTCTCCAACAGTTTTCAATCTGAAGGATTCTTTGCCGACTTTCCCACAATAATCTTTCGTGCCTTCTTATATTTTTATTCAACTCTCATCTCTTTTACTACTTTAACATAAAAGTCCTTTCAATAACCTTTATAAACCATACAAAAAATAGTTTCAATGTTTAATTTTACTTTTGGGTGATCAGTCCAATCGTAAAAAAAAAACAATTAACTAAAATAAAATAAACATCCATGCCACTAAACCTTTCATTTATACATTAAACCATCCATAAACATAAAATAATTCTTTTACTTCCATCTATTATTCAATCTTTCATATTCAACTTTACATCACACTACTCAATTTAAATCACTAATATTTCTAACATTCCTTAGATATCATTCGGTATTCCACTATACTGAATTTCATTACAAAGAATTTACAATCATCGCATTGTTGTTATTCAATTCAAATATTACAGTATGCATCGCCGTGGTTAGTAACGAGACACATTGGAACAAATTTCGCTGATGTAGTAAACATGCATGAGTGATACGCTGCTACTAGGCAATGCAAATAATTACAAAGAATATAAAATTGTATAATGTTAACAAATCTAAATATGATCATTTCGAAGTAAAATATATTAATTTATAGCTTAAAGCTATTTTGACATAAAGAAAACTATTTCCAAAAAAAACTTATAAACTTTGAAATTTAGAAATTACTTATATTTATTCCTAGCTTTATATTACAATATAACAGCAGCAAATTGTAATATTTCAAGTTAATAATTTATTTCTCACATTTTGATAAATATATAAATCATCAATTACCAGATTTTTAAGAAAAAAAATCATTGTATTGTTTCTATAATTAATTTACGTTTTGTAGACCTCTCTACTTACCTTAGTGAACCTTACAACGTACCTTATAATTAGTAAAAAGAAAGAGTTACATACATGTTCTCCATTATAGGGTCTCACTTCTAAAATAACTACTTATATAAACCCCCAAAAGGATAAAAATAAAAAGGTAAAACGCACTGCACTAAGTCATTTTTTTGTTTCTTTTTTTTTCACACAATCACTATCAGTACTCTTATACTCTGCTCCAATCTGTTCAAACCTGCTCTTGACTGCAAAACACATAGGCGCCTTCTCTCCGCGCGGCAGCCTGCAGATTTTCGCATCCTTAAACACGTACCACTCCCGACAGCCAGCAAAGTCAAATCCTCATCGGACTCCATATAACACCCGGCAGCCAGCAATTTCAATAGTCCAGGAGCATTTTGATACTCTTCGATCCGCATTTTGGTAGTGATTCGTTTTACTAATTTTTACTTCATTCTTAACTCTTACGCGCAGCACTGCCAAAAGGCAGCACTGGCAGGGACGCCATGCAATGTGGGACACCGGGAGACGGAATGAAAACACGTATTGAGTGCGCACTCTGAGTATATTGTCTATAATGAATGGCTTACAACTACGCTTATATAATAACTTATGTCTATGTGTGAGGGAGGTTGCTTACACACACTACACTATAGCTATTACATTTTATACCATATTAAATTGAGGGCTTTTATAATGAGTTTCGTGTAATTTAGCGCATTAAATTGGCAGTTGAGTAAAAATTGGCAATTTTCTCGATTTCACTCTATAAAAACTGAGCCCAATTATTGTTCCTGTACGCTATTCATTTAGTGATTTTACTCGCAAATCAAATGTTTCTTTAATATGAACTTAACTAAATAACATTGCATTTCTCCTAAATCAAGTGATTCATCCAATGGTTCTTAGGAATTAATTTTAAAATTTTATGTTAGTTCAATATTAGGTTTGAGACATATGGTTCAATTTCTTTTACTTTTTCGTGTAAATCATATTTTTGTAAAAAATATTATCCTATGTTTGTAAAATTTCAGTATCCAATACTGCAAACTCAGCCAGTTTGCAGTATTGGATACAGAAGTTTTTTCAATAAAATGGAAATCGTGCTGAGCAAAGGAAGCAGCTTCTTAGTTTATATCTACAAACTCTTTCTCCTAGAAAAATAAGATTTTGAGTAAAAAATTTAACCGTCCCTGCAAAGCATTCTGGTAAAATGTATAGTATTGTTAATATTTTGTTCTACAATGTAATGCTGATATTACATTTTATAACAGTTGATTAAGTTTTATTTTAAAATTCCAAGAGTTTTGTACGAAAATTGAGATTCCAAGTATTTTTATTTAATACCTATGCAAGTTGTATCATTTTTTAAGGGATTCTGATACTTAGTTTCGATTGCCGCTGTTGCGACACACTCTGTTGCAAAAAAAATATCAATTATTTATTGCAAAAAGCCGTTGTACCGAAAATCGGTCAATCGAATGATGGGAAATCGGTCTCGAAATACTTTTTTATATGTATATTGATAGTCACGGTTTTAAATTCCATTGTTGTTACTAGAGTCCCTGGTGAAATCTGTCGGGAAACGGTAATCAAGCTCACAACACCCCACGCCGCTAATATTATACATGCCTCTGTAACTGCGGTTTCTTTCATCATTTCTTCGCTGAGTCCTAGACACGTGTCAATACACGTGTTAAAATTGGTCCCTGTATCGCTTACAAGAGATTTTTAGTACTGGTCTGAAGAGTTTTCTACCAAGAAACGCCCGGATTTTTGCAACGGGTGACCGCAACTTGTTCTACTGCCCTTTCAGAAATTCAAGTAGGACCCTAACCTATTAAAGGGCGCCTTATATACAATACTTTTGAACCTTCCCCACCTTGCTATTTACAGCGATCGGAGAAAACCTAAAAGTATTTCCCTTTTTAGATTATTTGTTACTTCTCCATAGCTTGCTTAGTACCAGCTGACAAAGCAGCAAATTCCGCACAATTTATGGTTGACACTGACAGACACATGACCCCACATCTCGATACCTACATACCGGACTGACCAGGCTGCACCATCACTATGTAAAACGGAAGTCAACAACTCTTATCAATAGGTGCTCCGTAACTTGAGATGTAGTTATAGCTATCTCAGGCTATACCAAACTTGGCCTTTGAAGAACAGCCGGATAGGAGAAAAATTTCGACAAGAAACTTTTGATACTTTAATTATAAATAGTTTAGTTCTTGTTTGGTAAGATCCTTTCTTGTTTTTTGTGTGTTGCAAATATTCAGTTTAGGAAAAGAATTCCTTAAATAATATTCACGTAGCGTATCCAAAACTCAATAAAAATATTCATACGTATTTTGTCTGTTATATAATATCCCATGCAATTATATTCTAATACATACTCACGTTAAGAGAAAAAGTTATTTCGTTTCCCAAAATTCCCTACAGCCATCGAACACCCATATAGTATTTTCTTGGTTCTGTCCCGAAGTTGATTCTACGTACACTACTTAAAAATGATCAGTAGCTTGTCTACTTAATAATCCATACTTATATTATAAATGTGAAAGTATACCTGTCTGTCTGTTTGTTACGCTTTCACGCCTAAACGGCTGAACGGATTTTATTTAAACTTGGGTATGTTGATAGAAGGTAACCTATAATAGGTTTTAGGCTACTTTTTGTTCCGTTTTAACCCCCCCACTTCCCTAAAATGGGGGTTGGAAGTTTTTATGGAACATTTCGCAATTTTTGTATGCGACGCTGAAATTTTGTATGCGGACTATTTTTCAGAAACGAAAAATATGGCATATTTTTTTTTTTTCAAAATCCCCCCTAAACCCTTCAAATAGGGGAGGAACTATCAAATCACAGTTTTAAGGTAGATTTTATTGAAACTTGGTATGTGGATAGAAGGTAACCTAGAATAGGTTTTAGGCTACTTTGTCTGAAATTTGATATGCGGACTATTTGTCAGAAATGAAAAAATACGACATAATTTTTTTTCAAAAATCCACACCCATACCTGCCAATAGGAGAGTTTCATATCCAATTTTTCGCAGTTTTTAAGATAGATTCTATTGAAACTTGGTATGTTGATAGAAGGTAACCTAGTATAGGTTTGAGGCTACTTTTTGTCACTTTTTAACCCCCCACTTCCCTAAAATGGAGGTTGGAAATTGGTATGGAACATTCCGAAATTTTGTAGTACGATGCCGAAATTTGGTATGCGGACTATCTGTCAGAAACGTAAAAATACAGCATATATTTTTTTTAATTGGGGGAGGAGGGGATCCTTTGTATAGTGATATATATATAATAAATGTATATATTTTTTTCAGAAATTTAATTCAAAACATTTAAAGTTGGGCGGGGGATTCCAATGTATTGTGTTTTATAAAATTATGTATATATATCAAAACCCTTAAAGTTAGGGGAGAGAGGGAAGTTTCAAGTATAGTGATATACATATCACTATACATAGGATTCCTTCTCTTATATATATATAAATATATATTTATTTATTTTCTGGAAAAACTTCAAAGTTGTTTTGGAATCCAATATATTTAAATATATACATACTAACTCTTGCCCGCGGCTTCGCCCGCGTTAAATAAGGGATGACAAAATTATTCTGTTTTCTAAACAATTTTTGATTTTAATTGTTAACGAAAACAGAATAATATATATATATATATATATTTATATATATATGTGTATGTGATGATTTTTGGAAAACAAAAAAAATTTGCTTATTTTTCGTCTCTAACAAATAGTCTGCATACTAAATTTCAGCGTCGTACTACAAAAATTGCGGAATGTTCCATACAAATTTCCAACCCCCAATTTAGGGAAGTGGCGGGTGAAAACCGTACAAAAAGTAGCCTAAAACCTATTCTAGGTTACTTTCTATCAACATATTAAGTTTCAATAAAATCTACCTAAAAACTGCGAAAAATCGGATATGATACTTTCTCCCCTATCTGAAGGGTTTGGGGGGTGGATTTTAAAAAATATATATATGACATATTTTTTCGTTTCTGACAAATAGTCCGCTTACCAAATTTCAGCGTCGTACTTCAAAAATTGCGGAATGTTCCATACAAACTTCAAACTCCCATTTTAGGGAAGTGAGGGGTTAAAACGGGACAAAAAGTAGCCTAAAACCTATTCTAGGTTACCTACTATCAACATACCAAGTTTCAGTAAATCCTTTACCGTTTAGGCGTGAAAGCGTAACAAACAGACAGAGATACTTTCACATTTATAATATTAGTATGGATATATATTATTTTGGAAATGGACTCTAGAACCTATTTAGTTAGGCGGGGGATTCTGTATTATGGGTACTAAACAACGGATAAACATACTTATATACATTTTTTTTGGAAATACATAAATATTATACATAGAAAACCATTACAAACAGACATGTTCATGCACACAAATTCAGATAGGACTTTCGCAGTTTTGCTAAGTAGAAAGCCAAAAAACGGGAAGCAAACTATATTTGACTATAAAGAAAATCGTATATTTTTTTTCGAAAATTAACTCAAAACTTTTTAATGTAGGGGGGAAGGGCGAATCCTATGTGTATATACTTATACTTTTTTTTCGGAAATGGACCCCAAAACCTTAAAGTTGGGGGGGTTTGCACAGTTTACAAGGAAGAAGCTAAAATAAGTATGAGGGCATTGTCACTAACAATAATTCTTGCATATAATTTTTCTGAAATCTGTGCCAAATTCTTGACAGGGAAGTGGTATCGTGTTCTCCGCGAATTTAACGCGAGCGAAGCCGTGGCAAAAGCTAGTATGTTTCATATACTTTGAAATATCAAGGATTTCTTATAGTCGCAGCATTTTGTGCCCCTGATCTAACCAAATAAAAAATACAAATGTGATTTGGTTAGTTTTATCAAACAGGATCGGTTTTCCTAGGTGCTTTCTTAGCAGTAGACTAATCATGTGTAAAGGGTCATGGTACATCTAATGATAATACGATTTTTAGGTAATGCTATGTCTCAGAAAATTTAATCTAAACTGAAAATTGAGATTGAGTTTCGAACAAAATCTCTACATGATTACAGCCATTGAAATACCCCAACTCATCTTCCAATAAAGCAGTAGTGACAATAACTATAATTCCATAAGCAATAGGAAACTAATTAATCGACTTGGTAAATTGGCTTATGAAATCTTGGTGTAATCTACAAAAATATAAAAAGGATAAACAAAACGTCGGCAACATACGACAATGATGAAACAAAGCATGTGTACATCATAAACAATTATTCATTGTTATTGGTAAGGACAGCAAATCCGTAGCGAATTGCGGGAGCGACAAGAACAAAAAGGCGGCATGAAATTATACTCGCAAGACAAATCTCTTAAGCCTACTCCCAAAAAGGAGTTGGATTGGTTTTGTGCTGACATAGATTGTTTGTTCCACGATTTCTTTACGTATTCTATAATAACATTGTTCAAAGAACCACGAAGTGAACATAATATTAGATGTCACTAACGTATTCAGCTTGTATACACATGTCGATAATAATATGTCAATAGAAATAATTAACTGGGCTTCGAGCTATTCCCTCCTTCACTCTTACTAGTCCACTGCTAATATAGGACTGCCTAGTTTTGCGATGGGTATCTATCGCAAAAGCATTGCCAAGCATTGGCTTTGCTTTCCTTATACTAAATCCACGAATTAACTATTAAAATTGTTGGTCCAAATGCCTGGGAGCGTAATAAAAGTCACGTCAAGTAATAAGCCATGACACGATCTTCACTAAAGATCTCGTCTACACTAAAAGCCATCGCTCCTGGACATTCTTCATAAAGAACTGTCCAGGAAGGAACCACTACTTCAATTAGCTAATCTAGCGAGTTATTCATGAAGCTATTGGTATGGTAAGGAGAATTAGACAAATATTCAGTTTTAACAGATTCTCGGAACTATTTCGTTCCTTATCTGGTGTAGCATTTATTAGTTTATCTAGTGAAGTATTTTAATAAAAATCATACTTTATTTCTTAACTTAACACCCATAGTCAGTGCAGTTGCTTACTGATGCTTACCAAATTAAATTTTTACTCAAATCTTTTAGCTTAACGATGTTTTGATAAATTTTATGTATATTATACAGGTCTGGTCGTTCACCTGATGGTAAATGATACGCCAGACCATGATAGAGCGGCATTAGAGGAAACCAACAACTGATAGACTATTATTCTCCATCAATGCCGCACTGCGCCCGTCACCCGAGATAACAGATTTTAGGTCCCTTATGCCCGGTAATTTCACTAGCTACAGTGCCCTCATCCCGAAACACAAAAGTGCATAACACTCCTGTTTCACGGGATGATATCTGGCACTGCGGTGGTATCTACCTAGACGACTCAGTATCTAGTAACTACGATTATGATTCTTATTTCAGGTAAAGTCTTATATTTGAAAAATCCTAAGACGAAATCTCAAAAAATTTTCCAAATTCAAAAATGAAAGTCTTTTTGAAATAAATATATAATAAGGGTTTTTTACTTAAAATCTGTACAAGAATAAACTTTTGGTACAATTCAAAGAAATTAAAACTAAAACCTTCGGTTGCGAATTGTTACAGAAATATCCACTGCAAACGTAACTTTTAAAAATCAGAATCGATTCTCATTAAAACTTTAATGAAGTTTCAACGAAGTGGATAAGCTGAAAATAGCTGATTTGGTATTGGATTTTTGTTTATAGTTTTTGCCAAGCCAGTGAAGCTTGATTGTTAAAGTTGCATAGATCTGAAAACATAGGGATGATTTAAACTTTAGTAGGGCATGAACCTTAATGGCAAGTGTTCTAATATAGGAGACAACTCTGGATTTAATTTGGAAAAGAAACAATATATTTTATTTTATTTTAAAACTTCCTCGAGTTAAATAACTAATATTTTCATGTGCTTTGCCATTGCAATTATTTTGTGGCCAAAATACTACAATCAGGTTTGGATCTGCATATCTCGTACTCGTACATTATTCGTAAAATTATAGAGTTAAAAGTTGATTTCACGTCACTGATTCATCAACGCAGAGCCGAAGCTACCTATCACAATACTAGAACTACGAAAGAGTGCAAGCAAGCAACTAGCAAGTTTTTTGTGAAATTCTACCTTAAAGGATTCAAAATAGGTATAAAAAGTTTGTATGGAAAAAGAAAAAAATACTTTGAACTTGAAATTTTGTACTTAAACTCCTTAATAAAATACGAGTAATAAATCTTGTGTTACAACATTTAGTAAAATACATAAGGGAAGGGTATACAATAGGAGTTGAAACTTTGCTAGGTAAAATGAATTTTGTTTGGCTGCCTACACTAATAACTAGAGTTCGGCAGAGTACCCGGTCCTCGGCGCGTTTTTAGGGTTCCGTAAATGGCAAGAAACGGAACCCTTATAGATTCGCCAAGTCTGTCTGAAAAATTATAAGCACTACACTATTCAAACTTTGTACGTATATGTATTCTGTAAACCGCTATTAGGGTTTTAATAAGAAATTTTAAAAATATTTTTTTTAGGTTCCCCATACATTGAACTGAAACTCAAATTTTTTTTCATCGCACCCCCACTTTTGGGGTTTCAATGTGTAGATCTTAATATTAGTATCTCATATATATTTTTTGTAAATTGTATAGTTTGCGCGAGAGGCACTTCCAAAGTTGAAAATAGTTTGAATCCCCCGTCCCCTCTAATTTCTAAAGTATGGGTTTGATAAAATCGAAATAAAATTATGATGTATATGACCATAAAATCTAACAACGAAATTTAGTTCGAACGATTTCTGATATGTGGTTTTTTTATACGTCATAAACGGTGAACCACTATTTTTCATATTTAAGCTGTAGTTGGTACCTAAGTAAATAAAAATAATTTTATTTTTACTGGTGTGAAACTCACCACATGCGAGTCTGACTCGCGCTTGGCCAATTTTTAGATACTTGTACTGGGCCGAATAACTCGGCTTAAATAATAATTCATCAGTAGTAATAGGTAGCTTTATGTTTTACAATTTTAGCACTTTTTACGTTTTTTATTTTGATATATACTTCCGGTAGGAATTTGTTACATACAAGCTAGTATTATATATATGAGTATTGTAATTGTGATAGGGGAATGCTATGAAATATTTAATGAAATTGACTAAATAATGTTTTACTAAGTAGTAACAGGTTCCAGTATTCGATGTCCTTGCCCCGGAATAAGAAGCTTCCTGCGGCCGTCACTCGTCGCTTACTTAATCAAATTAAACTAAAACTGATCAAATTACGTAAAGGTTACCGCCTTTGGTAATTTGCAATCAAGCAAGTACCGGACTTTTATCTGGAATGAAGTTATTTTACCGGAAAAAAATAAAAACCTCAAATTTATTAATTTCCTACAATACTTTCACAGGATTCTACATTAGATAAAAATTGAACACGAAACAACAGTGCAAGAACAGTGTAAGGACAGTGAAATTTATCACAGAGCTACGAAAGTTTTATAAGGGTCATTACTAAAATAATAACTCAACGTAAGTTGTTCAGCATTTATTAACAAAAAACATCTTCTTAGGTCAAAGTACAAACCTAACCTAACCCACATGATTAAAACACTTATGATTACGAAACTAATAAACACATGAATAAATTCAAATAATGGCATAAAACACACTTCTGAATAATATAGTAATTTATTCGTATTTCAATCATTAGTATAAACAAATATATGGAAAAAGAACTAATATTATGTTGGTACTGGGATAATCGAAATTTATAAATTTAAAGTTCCGCAAGTCTGACTCTACCTAAGTCTATGGTCATTGGACACAAGCATTGCCAATGTCAACATCGACCAATCAGAGACCAGTGTATTATTTGCCGCATTTTAAAGAAGCGTATAAATAAAAGCTCTTCTATGAATTGTCAAAACTTTTAATATCTTGCGAAAAGTTATTCGTACATTTACCACGAGAAGTTACAAGTTAATAAATTAACGAAAATGTCGGCGTAAAATAATAAAATTTATTTCTGTTGAAGAATCTTACAAAAGTGAATAAATTTCCTAAGAAATAAATGAATGTGGTTCTTATTAATTTCCGGTTATATACATACGAGTAGAACCGAAGCTATTAAGAGGTTCTAAGGATCTAAAAATACAGCATTAAATGCCCTAGCCAACTTTCACTGAACCCTATACTCAGGGTATACTATACACAGGACTAGTTGGTTCATTAATTATAGAAGTTGCGAGATATCTTAGTTTTATTATTGTTAATGTAACTATCAATAAAAAAATTATAATACATAAAATATGTCAACTGAGAATAGCTTAGTTCAAGGGCTCTGAACCGAGCACGCTTTGAGTTTTTTTTTATGTCATTCATTAAATGAACGGGAAGGTCAATTCGCTCATCAGGTGGTTAGTGATACGCCTGACCATGACAGAATAGTAGGTTTCCATTATCCTTACACTGCCCTGCGCCGATAACCCGAGGCGAAAGATGTTAATGGTCTTATATAGGTACCCTGTAATTTTACTAGCAACAGTAACCCCATTCGGAAACACAGAAGTAAAAAACACTTCTAATGCACGAGATGGTATGAACTGAGGTAGTGCCTATGTAGACGACTCAGTATTGAGTGTACAACTTAGTAAAGTGCTTTATTTTAAAACAGGGCATCGTCTTTTTTATTTCTTGGAATGGATGGAATTCTGACCATCATCAATATACACTGCGCCGTATGTTTGACTAGAGAGGCTTTTGTTTCCTTTTTCACGGACACCTAACACGTTTTTACATGGCCTCTCAAATTTCCATTTTCCGTTTGACGGAAATATTCCGAGTGTCGAAATACAATTCAATCGTAAAATTACATCGAACAAGGGAATGCATTTTTAACGCAACCCGTTATTTTTGTGTTCTGAATTTTATCGCATGGAAAATCATGTTGTTAATGTCAATACATTAAGCGAATGCAATCAATTGAATACAATTTATTTTATTCATGAAACTGATTGGATGGAAATGACGAAATGAGATTTACTATTTGAATAACAAAATTATGTAACAATGTATATTATTACTAATGATGAGTTAAACGCCGATATGGTATACCGTTCTTTTAGGTAAATACAAATTTCTCGCATACATTTTATAAATATTACACTCATTCAATTCATCAATACAAACATTTGTACGCATAAACATGTCTGTTTGTATTGGTCTGGGGGTTTCTATGTATTATACGAGTATGTACTTATGTATTTCAATATTTGTAATAAACAACGGAAAAAATATGTTTACCCGCTGTTTATTACAAATATTACAGGGTAATACTACGTTTGACTATAATTGGCGCTGTGTGAATGTCAACAAAGACATTGCTTTCATTTATTTCTTTGATTAAATTGTTTTTAATAAAAACTTTGGAATCGGTGATAAAATCTATTTGTTAAAACTGCGTAGAATGACATCCGTTAATCAATTGAAAACTTTTTTTTTGTATTCATTGGTCCAGTACAGAAATCAAGAAAAATAAAACTCCTAATATAATGTTACTTCTTCCCTTTCTTTGTCTTCAGACCGTTTGTATTTCTCAACAAACACATTAAAAGATACATATTTACTCCGCCAGTGTTAATTATTTTACAGATACATTGTTTATGAAAAAGTCAATATCTCTTCCTTATTTTCCTTGACTCGGTTTCTTACAAGTTTTCGAATAACCAAAACTAGCGCAGCCAAACTCTCACAAAATAGCGGGCTGGCTAAAGATACGTGCGCCAGCCCTTCTTTTTGTTTACACAGGCCGTTTTGTCTCAAGAGCTCTCCAATCCCACCACATAAACATCCTTTACTTTCACAATAAAGCAGGGTGTCGCTTGTGTCTCCAACATCTGCTCGTACTTTGAACATTTCTTCTTCAAGTCGCAAGAAAAAAGTTAAATTGTTTTGCAAAAGAATAAGTTTTTATTAGCTTTCCATTATTAAATATCATGAACAGAGGCCGGGTGGTTTATTTTTATAAAGACTTTATTAGAATGATTGAGATTGTAAAAATATAGTTATTTGAACTATAGTATATACCAGTATATTATTTTCAGAATAAACTAAATATGAATAAATATTGTTTTTCCAATTATGAGAACAATCAAAGTTTTAATCTTCGTTCAATGTTTACAAAATAAATACACAGGCAATTCCATTTTGATATTCGAAATTAAATTCTTTATTTGAAATCAAATTCCATGAAGTTCTCTTAGAATAAATATCAATATCGTATATGTAGGTAACACACGTTTCGTTTGATATATGTACCTACATACATATATCAAACGAATCTTTGAATTGTTTAAACAGGTGCAATTTACGTACAGCAAATGTAAAGCGAGTTTTTCCCGTTCCATTACAATATAAAAGTGCTTGTTAAGATTTCCGTTTAGCGGGCATCCGCCATGGAACAAAAAGTAAAACAGAGACAAAAATGTCTACGCTACAAATAGACTCTTACGTTACTCTTACTTACTCTTATATTACGGCTTAGATCGATCCGTGACCCCGGAGGTCGTGGGTTCAAATCCCGAGGAAACTAAACTTGAAAAATGCTAACTTTGGTAGTTTGGTTAGGACATCGCAGACCGAAGAAAGATGATTTCGTAATTCGAAGGGCACATTTACTATCTTAGGATCAAATTTTATTCAGTCGTATTTAGTCTTTAACACCCACCAATCCCCAAAAGGCCCGCGTGGTAGGTTACGGTCAAAGCTCCTGATAACTATTATTGTGTGTGGTGTTAAATATGCAACCTCTTTTATGACAGTCCTTGTCATATGTAAAAAGAATATATTTAATTGATTGTTTTATGTTTTTTCTCTTCTCTTTTACTATTTGTATATGGCTAACGTGTTTTCTTCTTATAATATATTCTTTTTGATTTACCAAGAGTTGTTTCGCTGCATAAGTCGCGTATTTCTTTATCTCCACATATTTTCTATGGTCCTTCGAGCCTTCGGAAGAGTTAATAATATTTTAACGGAATGGCGCAATCAGGAGATTTCGACGATTTGCGCACGACGCCACAAGCGATGTTTCTCAGGTAAAGCAAATATTTATAGAGAAAAGGAGATGTATCAAAGGCCAAATTACGCTGGTGGAGAATGAGCTTGGGGACATCACCAATGTAACATCTTCCGCCGCCCTAGATATTGCTGACAAAAGGCTACGTACCCTTCTCTCAGAACTAGAGGATGTAAACATGAACTTAGAATCTTTAGATTTCACTGACAGCGCTGAGGGTTTGTTAGTGGAATCTAAGTGCTACAGGCTTCGTATTCGAATACGTGAGCAGAGTACAGTCTTAAGGCTTTCTTCAACTTCAAAAGCTAAAAGTTTCAACAAGCGCTGCCACGTATTAGATGTGTCATGTCGTGAACAAGTAGTAGGGTAACGGCACTAGTAGTCGGCCCCGCACCAGTACTCAGCCTTTTCCCGTTTAAAACCAATAGAAATAGCGCTCTAATAGAAACTAACCAATCAAATTATTTTTAATTGATTCTGTGACTTCTCATTGGTCGATTCAATTCCAATCATATTAGCTAAGTGGCTGCAAAACCTTTGAGTATCGTTTTTTAATTTTAAATTAAACGATTTTAGGCGTTCTGTCTGTCGACTCATTATTCAGTTGTGCATGCCGTGGCAGCCTTTAACTAAGGCAACACTACAATCATGTATTTATAGATATAAGTTTATAATTGTATGGTGTTTGTTTTGTTGGCTGTCCTAAATAAATAAATAAATAAATCTTTGGTGGGGGTGGAAAATTATACAAATAAAATGTATGTATTTAAGAACACCGTGATACATTCTGACATGTTTTTTATGGGTTTTAAATTTCGTACTTATTTTTATTTATGTGTTTCTGATAAAATTAGATTTTGTTTATGTAGTTTTATAAAATATTCATATCCGCCACATACGTGTATTTTGTGGACAAATGATCCCCATAATTATATCAATTGTAGGTTTGGTGATGGTATTTTGCAAGCCTACTGCGGATTTTACCGCATTTACCGTTTTAAAGATAACGATTATACTAACAGTGTTTTTGAGCAAAATTAAAGTTTTTATATGGTACTCTAACAATCCGTTCCAGGCTGGCGTATCTATCACCATTACTCCATTCGATCCGGGTATTGTATCACGAATAAAACGTTTTGATGCATTTCTAATTGCTATTCAGTAATGCGAAATTTCCTTTAAATTTAAGTTATTAAGTATTATTTTAGTTGTTTGCAACAATTATAGAAATGCTAATTACTAATTTTGTTTTGTTTTGTAATTTTAAGATTCATAGGTTTAATAAATTAATGTTTATAATATTTAGTTACATAATATTGTGAAATGTTTCACATATTATTTCTTTATAGGTTTTAAGTATTTTTTATGGTTTCATTGTTTTATTTTTTCTTAACTATTGAAATAATGTAATTTCAATGGGGCGGCTGTATGTTAAATATGCAACCTCTTTTGTGACAGTCCTTGTCATATGTAAAAAGAATATATTTAATTGATTGTTTTATGTTTTTTCTCTTCTCTTTTACTATTTGTATATGGCTAACGTGTTTTCTTCTTATAATATATTCTTTTTGATTTACCAAGAGTTGTTTCGCTGCATAAGTCGCGTATTTCTTTATCTCCACATATTTTCTATGTGGAAAGATCTATACTCTCTAGTCCGTTACACATTATCAGAGATTGATAAAAAAGTATGGAAATAAGATATTAAAAAAAATTAATTAGATATATTAGGTACAAAAAAATAAATTAGTCGATAATAGTAACGCAAACCGAAATTTTACGACAGTTCAATTTTATATTACCTGGCAAAAATGAAGCGCATTCACACTTCTGCTCAATACTATGGCCAGAAGATACTTCCTATGGCAACATAATGCGATTTAAAGGTCAAATCGAGTCAACGAAATACGTTAATAACATTGCAAACATTCATAATTTAAGAACATTGACGAATATATTGAGCACATGGCCATGCTCCTTTGGAACTTCACGTTCATTACACACCAAATAAATGTAAAATGTGTTGTAATGTACAAAGGTTAATTATAACAAGATTCATTCAATTGAAAAACCGAAAAAAAACCATTAATTTTTTGCCTAGGTTTTTTTTAATGATATTGATATTTATATATTTTTTTCATATATAGAATAGTTTTCGGGAGACTTGTGTGAAATTGAAAAATTCTTTATTCAAATAAATCTTTACAGATACTTTTGAATCGTCAAAACAGTATATTTTTATTAAATCTAATGACTCTACCACCGGTTCGGAATGCTGTCATCCAACGAGAAGATCCCGGCAAGAAACTCGTGGGTTACTCTTTTCAATAATTGGTTTTACAGAGTTTGGTCAAATAAAAAATTATGCAATTCAATTATATGCATCTGCTCCTGGAACACATTGCAGGCAGACTAACACCACACAATTTTATCTGCTAAATATTCATCTACTGTGTAATAAACTTTTTTTCAACAAGGTAGTTTTTATTAAAGCTTTAAACGTATGCAAGGGCAAATCAACAATATTTTGTGGCACTTTATTAAAATACTTTATACAATTTCCGACAAAAGATTTCCCTACTTTGTGAAGACGAAGATTCGGAACAGCAAGTTTGTTTTTCTTCCTAGTGTTAAAGTTATGATGATCACTGTTTTTGAAAAGTGTGGATATTCTTACGTACGTACATTATATTATCAAAAATATACTGCGATGCGACTGTCTATATATTTATTTCTTTAAAAAGCTCCTTGAAAGAATCCCGTGGTCTAAAATTGTAAATGGCACGGACAGCTCTTTTCTGTAGTACAAAAATGTTATGTATGTCAGCAGCTGCGCCCCACAACAATATACTATATGACATTATACTATGAAAATAACTAAAATATACCAATCCCGCTATTTCGACATCAGTCAAGAGCCTTATTTTCCTAACAGCATAAGCTGCCAAGCTAAGTCTACCGGCCAGTTCGTGTGTGTGAGTGACCCTAATATCTAAAATATAGGACTGATAAAATTAAAAATCACTACCAAATTTACTAATATTTTCTGGTAATAAATCTGTTCTATGTGCCTAAGTATTTATTTCTTGTATGTTTCTTGCAGCTATAAAACTCATCATGAACAAGTCGGACTTAGCCACTACTTTGCCTGCAATCATTGTATACTTTTTTGTATTTCTGTCCTTTAGAGTAACTACTGAGTTTCTTGCTGGTTTCTTCTCCTCCCGAACCAGTGGTAGCTTCATTTGACATTCATAAGTGTTCTAAAAGGACCTAAACTGAATAAACACTCTTCATTTTCATTTTTTAATTTTTATTTTTCATTTTCATTTTCATTTTTAATTTCGTTTCATGACTTTTCATGCGTCTATCGATTTGTATTACTGTCCTTTTGTTTCGTGACTTTTCATGCCTCTTTTTTTTCAAGATTTTCCTTTCTTTTTTTTAATATTTTCCTAGAAAAGTACGCATAACCATGGGAATCTAGCACACGTGTTACGAACTCGATTTTCGCTATCAATGATTTACACATTGTGAAACACATACGTTTATAACTTTGATAATGTAGTACGGCCATGACTTAAGTAAGCTCATAAGTTTGTGATCGAGACACGGGTATGAGACAACTTCGATACCCTACATTGAGCAATATGTATGGTTTGGTATTTACGAATAATCCTATCTTACCGACAACATGTGTTCAATCAAGGAAATCATTTACATTCAGTTGAAACAATTGACTAACTTAATCTGACGCAGTGATGAGAGGTGAAGACTTTGAAACTGAAATATATTTAAACTAGTGACCCACCCCTGCATCGCACGGGTGCATGTGGCGGTCTTCTTCGTTTTTTTGTATCTAGACCTTTTTAATGTATACAATACTTAGTACCTTTTTGAATCTTATAGGGTTCAGCCTGCGTTTGCAATGTATAAGCGAAAACTGAAATTATTTACGACATCACATTAGTAACCTCAAAACTAACAGTATTTCTCAACTATTTAATAGATGTTATTTTACATATATACCTTCCTTTTGAATCACTCTATCTATTAAAATAAACCGCATCAAACTCCGTTGCGAAGTTTTAACGGTTTAAGCGCACATGGGGACTATGTAGTGATAGGCTTTTGCAGATTTATTAATATATGTAATAGAAATCCTTTTTAGAATGTCAAAAACCTTAATATAACTAATTTACAGGATACAAAAGAGTGTTCGGCTCCGTGACTCAGAGTTCGTGGAATTGATCATTTTTTGTGATTATTCCTAGTTTGGATGATTAATCATTGCAGGCTTGAATCACATGATTGTTCAAAACGAAAGATGATTCCTTGCTTTGGAGGGCACGTTGGGCCGTCAAAATGGTAATCATGAATACCCACCAATCCGAATTGGGCCCGTGTGGCTTACGGCTCAAGCTTCCCATAGCTATGCTGTGTAGGCCAATGCCCTACAATGGGCCGTTATAGGCAGATGATGATGAAGTAACAAAATAAACTTTATACAGTCGTATATAATTAAAGTTTATTAAAAAAACAGATAATAAACAAAATGATAAGTTCATTCAGACGCTCATGAAAAATACTTCAACTTGACCTCATCTCAGTCACTATTCTATACGGTACTGTAACTACTTAGCTACTTCAGTGTCTATAAAATATTACATGTATACTATACGGATCATAAGCGTGTCAAAAAGACTTTTGTTGTTGAGTTTTATTGGTTGTCTTTGTTATTCACAGAACCGCTTGATAATGCAGATAACACGTATAATGTTATGATTCTGATAGCGCATTTAAAAAAAATGTAACATAATGTTTTACCGAGCGACTTAACGCACCACGCGGTAAATCATTGCTTTATATTTCGAAAATAATAAGTATTTACTAAAATAAACGTAGCTTATGTTTTTCCTTAGTACATCAGTTACTAGCTTTAACAGTTCTGTCCAAATCGGTCCAGCCGTTTCAGAGATTACTCTGAACAAATAGACCGACGGACAGTCAGACAGACAAACATTTAAAAAAACTTGATTTGGTTTATGTATCGTATACATATTCATATGCATGAAGTAAATAACGCTTATTTCAATATTATAAACAGACACTCCAATTTCATTAATGTATAGATTATTATTGGTAAAACCATGAAATGGTACCTATAAAAATATTGTTTATATGTTTTCCTTCTTTTTATTTTTTATTATTATGTGAAATATTGATTTAGAATAAATTATATTGGCTATACCTTTTATATCTATCATGCTAATTTGAATTTGAAACATACAATTCCATTTCAATCTAATTTCTTTTCAATGGGTACTTACAAATTTTGTGGACGTTTATATAACATTTTTCAAGCCCTATTCATTATAAGCGTAATAAAATAGTTTATTGAAGTTTAGTTACGACGAGTTTCCTTTCATTCTATAACAAAATTAATTACCGTGTTATTAATGTATGGTAAATAGGTACTATGATTATGATTCTTCAGATCTAAATTAGATTCAGGTATATGAAAAATTTGTGATAATATGTTTCATAGCTATTCCAAACTATTCTAATAAACGTAATCATAACATGAATACAAAAGTTAAGACCTAAACATGACATCTCAGGCGAACTAGTTCGTAATTCTAGTTTCTAACTTGTTCATTCTAATACACAAAGAGATGTCTTTAGTCCGTAACGTAAATGAAATGATATCCTTGTACGGCCAACATATTGTAGGGACGTTTGACTTTCACGTAATTAATATTATGACAAAATTCGTATGATTGAAATATAGGATAGCAGTTGTCTATCTGTGAATCGAATTCGACGATGGATGTACGTAGTCTGGAAGCTATGCTATGCATTACAAATTAAAGAATATCCACTGATATTCACACAGCGCTATTTAGGCCTAAACTAAGTAAGCATTAGCCGGTAATATGGAGACCTAACAACGGATTATCATATATTTCCACTTAACTCTTTTTTTTAAGTTAAAATTCTGAAACATTAAAAACACTCAGAACAAAACAAACAGACATGTTCATGCACACAAATATTTGTACTTGGTGTAATAGTCGACGTCTCAACCTTCCCACCACCAACCAACTCTAATACAGACTATAGATATTTTAAAAAGTTTCATCGCACCAGCTTTCCCCCCGCAAAATTTTGTTCACATTTGCAAAACGCATATGTGAACAAAATTTAATATATGATAAACATATAAAAAAATATATGTTTTTATATAAAACATAATTTTTTTAATATGTTTTACATAAAAAAAATATGTAAAAGGTATTTTCTAATCTTTAATGATACAAAATTAACTTATTTGCATGCGGTGTATTAAGCTAAATCATGAAAGAAGCTCTCGGGACCTCGAAAGCTCTACTTAACTTTTAGATACGATGTCTACCACATACTTTTACTCATATGTAGGGTGAAATGGATTGTTGTAATACAATCTGAGCACACCCGGCGCGCTCTTGACTGAAGGGCAGCTCTTACTGCATTCTTATTTACCCGTAGGTTTTTATCGGTTATCGTGCTGTCCAAAGCTCGTTGTAAGTGTAAACATAGAACTTGGTAAATATAAATTCTAAGTTTATTGTGATAGAGGTAGAACCATGATATTTTTCATGGTTATGATAATCGAGCAGACTATTTTCCCTGATTATATGTGAGGTTACAATGGATTACTCCATGCGAACAACAAATGCGTTGCCAACCTTTATAAGGAAGTAAATCTAGGGAGGTGCTGGGACTCTAGCAATCTCACTAACAATGTGAAACACAACGTTGTTTCATGTGAACCTCTGCCATCACTCGGCTTCCGGCATCGTTGATATCATCATTCAATTTCGCAAGTCAACATCATTATTAAAAGAACTCCGAGTACACATGAAATTGTATGATTTCCGGTGAATTGGCTGATTGCTTATATCAATATCCTAGTCTCCCGAAAGCCCGTGAGTACTGTACTAAAACTAGTGAACATGCTTTTGAGTTGTTATAAGCGTGATACATGCGCAAGTATACATCAGCAGAAAACAATAGCGGCTTATAGAGTTATATAGAACAAACAAGCGAATAATATCGAAATGCAGGATTTGCACTCATAAATAAAGGACATGAATGCAAATCCTACATAAATAGGCAAAGGTCACTAATCGCGCTATCGAGAAGAACACAGAGAGGACTACTCGTATATTAGGTGTTTCCCTACGCGATAAGATCCGAATTGAGGGCATACATAGAGAAGTGACTGACAAAGACCGCGGAGTTAATGAATAGAAGTGACAGTGGGCAGATGCGTAGTACCGTTGACCGAAGGGGCATTAAAGTCTTCGAGTGGCGTCCACGAAATAAAGAAGGATTCGTAAGGCGGCCTCCAACCAGAAAGACTAATAAGGTGGCGATTAGCTGACAGATGTTAACTGCAAGGGATCAGTCCGCGTGAATTTATTACATTGTAATGATGATTATGCGTTATAAATACGTCTGGTAATACAAATAAATGAATTGACCACTGACAAACACAGCGCGTTCTAGCAAGCAAGGTGCTTATATTATGGTTACTTAAAATTAATGAACAAACTTGCATACTTTTTGTGTTTGTAAAGACATACATACTGTTCGATGGAACCCAAATTCCAGGAAACCATAGTCGACTTCTCAAAAAAAACCAAATGGATCATTATTAATATTATGTACTAAAGAAATAGAAGTTGGTTCACAAATGAATAATTCATAAACTTAAACCTAGTATTAATAATATCGCCTAGCTCACAAATTTCACACATTGTGTTTATTGGATTGTCGCCAATATTTATATAAGCGTGGAATAGGGAACGTGATTGTATCAAAGAGATAATTTTGCAATCATTTAGGTACTTAACACTTGTTAGCACTCTTCAACTCTACAATTTAAGTAATTCAAACAAAGTTATTGATGTTAATATCTAATTACTTTAGCCATTATTTCCACTATTGGACAAAGGCTTTTTGAATGGCTTTTATTGTGGGTTTTCGGACCATAAAACGCCGTGCGACGTTGTTCAAATGTCTGTTGGCGAAGTGCCAGAATTAAAGTGACAGTTTTAATAGCAGGTATTTTATTTCATAGGCAGGAAATTGTTTCGATGGTTCATCTGATGGTAAATAATACCAGTACCCATGGACACTCGCAACTCCTCATCGGTAACTTCATTCACTCAGCGAAAGTTATTTCACTCAGTTTATTGCGAAGC